>JAMYWD010001303.1:0-19000 GCA_028583415.1 Protea cynaroides
TAAATTCAACATTTTGTCTTACTTTGATGCCCTTCTTCTTTTGCCAATCTTATTTTTTCTTTACAAACTTTTTCTTCTTCTGATATTTCATTTCATGTTTTGGTTTATTTGCATTCCCATCAATAGCATTGATCACAAAATTCTTCTTTCTTAACTTAGCATCTTCATGACCAGTGACTTTAGATAAGAGATCATCAACAGTTTAATCCAAACCAGACACAAAATAAATTTGTCTTACAGTTTCATAAGAATCAGACAAAGAAGATAAAATAGTGGATATCTTAGTTTTCTCATCAACAGACCTTCCTTGCAGGCTTAACTCATCAGCAATGACAATGATGTTGTTTACATGCTCTCTGGCATCCCCTCCTTCTGACAATTTAGTTCTGATAAATTTTTCCCATAAGCCTTCAATATGCTGACTAGATTTCTTACCAAATTTCAATTCAAGACTATCAAGAATGACTTTGGCAGATACACTATTCATATAGCCAACCATAAGAGAATCTACCATGTATCCCAACATTAAATATTTCACTTTATTATCTGCCTCTGTCCATTTTTGATAGGCAACCTTACTAGATTTAGTAGAATGCACATCAGGCATAGGAGGACATTCCTCTTGAATACAAAGAGAAAAATTATGAAAGCCAATGAACAAGTCAATTCTACGCTTCCATTCAGCATAATTGGGTTCAGTCAAGATGCAATTTTTCATAATATCAAACATGTTCAAAGAGCTAGACGATCCTGCCATCTGCCATAAGCATGCAATATGCATAATAAGCTTGGAGACTAAAGCCCATTCCAATTGCATAAACACAATGCAACATTGATCATCATTTGATGGGATAATAACAAAACAACAAAGAGATCTATGATTTCTCAAATCCTTCCCGTATCCGATGGGCGTAGGGAAGAATCCAATTGATCAAGGCTCATTAAGAATTAATTAAACTTTAATATAAGGATATGTTAAATTCGTCCCGTATCCGATGGGCGTAGGAAAGAATTTAACCTATCACCGTATCTATCCGATGGACAGTGACACGAGGGGTTTACATGTCCATCCATAGTCTTATCTCATCCATGTGATTAACCGATGGGTGTCATCATGTCTAAGCATCGAAACAATGAATGAAACAACCCCAAACTCAATTTACACAAGATATTCAAAATAACTCCCACTGAAATTGGGATTAGATAAAAACAAATATATATTAATAGAGTACATATGAATTCAGTTTAAAATTGAAGGCCCAATTAGTAGGTACAATATAGCTTGAAAAACAAACATGGCATTACCACATGTACCATTATTACACACTTGGCTTGATAGCTTGATGATTTAATGGCTAAGTGGCTTGATGACTAAATAATAATGACTTTATGTCTTCTTAGAATTTCCATCTTCTAACATCCCAAAATATGAGTATTAATTCTCCATCCCTCCATTATGACAAGGTAAATCAAAAGATAAGTCTTTTTAAATTCCATGATGGTTTATCAATTTTAAGATGAAGTGTCAACTCACCCTTTGATCTTCCTCATAAAGTTTCTAATAAAATTTCTTTTTATTTAAAAAAAAACTTTTCAAGTCCCAATAAGACTCTTCATTTCTAATTTATGGGATATTAAGCATTAATGATGATAAATTCATCATAGCTATTAAACAAAAATTATTAGACTGTTCATCTTTCATTTCTTGTTTTCTAATTTATGAGATATTATTAATAAACATAAATGATGATAAATTCATCATAGCTATTAAACAAAAATTATTAGACTGTTCATCTTCCATTTCGTGTTTTTGGAGAAAGCTTTAGAGAAACACAAACCATGTTTAACACAATCAACTAAAATTACTATGAAGACGTCACAATTTGTCATAAGAAGAAAAACAAAAAGAAAACAACCACTACTCGTTGATATGATCAAACACATATATGAGAAACAGAGATAATTCTAGGATATGAATCTTAGACAAGGAGAATTTTAACAGAACCGTCATGCTTGTGCTATTAGAAAAAACATCCTAGATGAGTCTCAATGTTATTGTTAACCTCATACCAAAAATGAAAACATATCACGAATATCATGTCACTTGTTTAATCTAAGAAATTAAGAAATTAAGAAGAGTGTCATACCTTTTATTGACGATTTGAAAATATCTTTTGTTGAAACACTCTACCTGTGATGAAGAACTCTTTCTTTTGTTGAAGAACCTTTGATGATTAGACAAACAAAGCCACTTGATGTCCAAAGATCTCACAAGCAATCAGGGTGCTCACCCCAGCTGGACAAGTATATCATATCTTGGTATTTTGAGCTTTTTCCTACCCTTGCCTGTGTGACCTTGAGATGTTTTTATATCTCTAGGGTGGAGATGACCAGCCATAAAGTCCAACCCTAAGTGAGATGCTAGCCTCTAATGTCATATCCAGATTACCTTTTGGCATACCTTGACAATTACCACAAGTGCCCCTAAATAATAAATAGGGACACAAAATACAAAACTATCATTTTTCATAAAATCAAAAAGATTTTGCAAAGAAAAATAAAAATAATATTTTATATTTATAAATAAAAAATATTTGATGCAAAATCAAACACGATAACGTTATTCAAATTGGCAGTTTGTAGGTACGCGTACACTCTTATAATTGTCAAGTCACTGGCAATGAACATTAGGCACTAAGGTCACCACTCAACGTACACGTGGTCTTATCATGAAGGACTTCACAGACCATATGTGTACTGACCGTCGAAAGACTAGTCCCCATGTCTCCCATAGTCTGAGCAATTTTGACTTACACCCCTCAAACCTATCATGGTCCAATCAATGCCTATGTAAGCACATAGCGCATCATGATAGGTGCGGTCAAGCCAAGGACTACAAAGTGGCTCATTTGAATAATCATTTGCAAAACCAGTCTATTAATACAATAGACAAAAAACAATGGTACCATATAACAAATTTATAAGCCACAAAATATGTAAGCCACATGTCACATATATATACCTCAAAATAGAGATAGAGATGCCCAAAGAGAATACATAAAAATAACATAGTAAACCTGTGTTGGGCCACACAAATCCAACATTGGCTTCATCAAACTGCACCTTATTTCACCACTCCCACAAGTGATAAGCCACCAAAGATATTCCAACCTTCCAAATATTGCTTCCAACAACCTCATTTCCTTTCCTCTTTCATTAGGAAAACATAAGTTCCATAGAATTAAACTCAGGTCAACTTAGGTTAAACCAACCAACAAATTCCTTCCTTACCGCATTAGCAAAGTCACAAAGCATAAAGTGATGAGTAAAAGTCTAACAATTTTTGCTACACATGTTGCATCTTGAGGTGAATGATATTTGCCTAGTCATAATTTTATCATTTGTGAGAAAAATCAAAAAACTCCTTCGGCAGTAGCTCTCATATTCAGAGTAGGATTCCAAACTGAGGAAAATCATGATGGAGTAGGATGTTACAGTTGTAATGCCTACAGAGTCAGAGGAGGATCCCAGACTCAGGAAAACGCATCAAAATCCTCTCCTCCACAGCTTCCTGGCTCCCACCCCATCCAGCCGTTGGAGGGGTGAGCCGGTTCAAACTCCAACCCCTCTAATGGTTGGATGGGGTGAGAGCCGGGGAGCCATGGAGGAGAGGATTCGGTTCCCAAGAAAACCATGATGGAGTAGGATGCTACCACTGTAACGCTTGCCAAGCTCGCCAAGCTGATTTTGACAGAGAACCCGGATCCGCATCCTCTCCTCCCAGCGACTCTGGGAGGATAGTGGTAACCCTGTTTGGATGGCCGACACGTGGCTCTCGATGAATCCGAGACTCACGTTCAAGTTGACACCCCCTGTCGGCTTGGCTTGTCGGTTGGGGTGTCGGCTTGAACGTGGGTCTCGGATTCACCGAGAGCCATGTGTCGGCCATCCGGACAGGATTGCCACCGTCCTCCCAGAGTCGTTGGGAGGAGACAATGTGAATCCCAGAGAACCCACCTGACTTAGTCATAGACCATACGAGCATGGCTTCACAATGATAAGGAAATCTAGCTAGCCTAACAAAAAATCGACTGAAAAAATCTCGAATTGGTAACTAGAAAATTCCAACAACCTTTTACAATAAAATCTATAGTATAGAAATCCTCTCCCGCTTAGCTTGGGAGGGAGAGTTGGCGGCCCGGATGGATGGCCGCCACCTGGCTCTCGGGTGGATCCGAGCCCTCCATCCACCCGAGCCGACAAGCTGAGCCGACAGGGGTGTCGACTCGGATGGAGGGCTCGGATCCACCTGAGAGCCAGGTGGCAGCCATCCATCCAGGCCTTTATCTCTCCTGCCCAAACTCAGGCGGGAGAGGATGTGGATCCAAATCTGAATGAGGAGTGTTCATCCCCTTAAAGACTTGGTAACCTAATTCAAAGGCATCCCTAATATTCCTTCTTTTGCTATACTACTTATTTGCCCCCAAATTACTCTTCTTTTTATTTTTTTATGAATCAAAATATAAAGAGTCTTTCTATATGACAACCAGTCATGTGGCATTTACTCCTTGGGCTATCACTAAAACCTCGCTTACCATCTCTATGGTGTAATTGTCTTCTCTTCTCAAGTATATCTGCTCACATAATCAAAGGCACGAATCCCAGGATTTGGATCGTCTCCTATTCATGTTAAAACAGGATGACATCCAGCTGTCGATCGATGGGCGACAGCTAGACGTTATTAAATCGGATGGATGTTATAAGTTTGGCTATCAAAAGCCTACAATGAGACACCTAACACACAATTAAATGTCTTTTTTGAAAACTTTATAAAAAAAACGATTCTCACCGGAACCTGCAAACAAAGGGGAGGTGAAATTAGTTTTTTCTTCTTGTTCGGATTCCAGTTTTGCAAAAAATTTCCTAGGGTTTCTCTATTCATCCCTAACCGGCAAATCGCGTTTGGCTATTGTCATTTTTTCCTCTTCTTCTTCTTCTTAGAGCTTCTTCTCTTTCTCAAACTTTTCTTCTTCTTCTTCTTCGGCTGAATACCTTCGACCAGCACCGTGTCCTAATAGGACTGTATCTCCGCCCAGGAGACGTATCCGGATAGAATTATGACTCCGACCAGACAAGACCGAACACCACTTTATCATGACTCCGACCAGACAAGGTCGAACACCATTTTATCATGACTCTGACCAGACAAGGCCGAGCACCACTTTATCATGACTCCGACCAGACAAGACCGAACACCACTTTATCATGACTCCGATCAGACAAGGCCGAGCACCACTTCATTATGACTCCGACCAGATAAGACCGAATACCATTTTATCATGCCTAGTCGGCCTAAGTGATTTTGGGTGTCACACGTAAAATTTCCAGTAGGTGATGTTTTTTCCAAAACTGGGTTTAGGTCTACCGCTTCTGAAATTTCAGCAACCTTATTTGATCACTAACCTAATTTCTGGAGTTGTAATTGGTCATTATTCCAAGGTGAATCTAAAAGTCAAAATTCCATATCAATCAGATTCCTACAGAGTGAGCTCTGTCATTCGAAAGAGGACTGGTTTCTCCGCCACTATTCAGGTTTCATGATAATCATGCTCTAGCGTGAAGTTGAATCTTGATTTTGCAGAAGGCAGTCATAGTTATTGAATGTGGATGATATTGTGGGAGAAAAGGGAGGTGGAGCAGGAAAGGTAGTTCAAAAAAGTCTCCTGGAACCTCTTGTGTTCTGTTATACATTCCATTGAGTGCATTTGCCATTTTAGATCCTCTCGATTTCTTGGATTTGCAAGCTATTCATAAGTCTCTGGTTGGATGACATCCCTTTTTTTTTTTTCTTTTTTTTCCTCATATTTATGTCCTGCAACTGCCGTGAGATGGTATTTTTGCAACTGCCGTGAATTTTTATCCTTTTAATTTTGGGGTTTTTGGAAGTAACATAAAAATTTGCCTGAGATCGGAGACGGTGGGGATTGCCGTCGCCGGAGAAAATACGTACCGTCATGGAGGTTTGGAATTATTGGTGAATCAGAAATTGGGTTTTGGTTGTTGGACCTGCATTTCAGTGCTTTTGAGAATATCGAAAATTTTAATCGATCACTCGAAGCATTTCTGGAATGGAAAACATTTGAGGCAGATTTCCGACGGCATTGAGCGGCCTTCACATCTATCTTCTTTCCGAGTTAATGGGGATGACTGTTACCCAAACCTAAAAGCTACAGTCTTACGGTCAGGGACTCGCTAGAATTGCCGAAGTTTTGAAAGCAGTTTCGTGGGAGATCTAGGGCTGATGTCTGGTTTTTTTTTTTTTTTTAACTATTTACAGCAAGCCTCTCAATTGGTGTTGATGCCACAGCTGGCGGGGCAGAGGCTGCTGGGGTCGTTTGTAGCGGCGGTAGTAACGGGCCTGGTGGTGGCAGTGGTGGTGGAGCTTATTCAATGGGGCTGGGTCGGATTTGGGGACACAGGAGTGGATCCCAACCGCCAGTGTCAACAACACACCAGATCGGTTGGTTTTTCTTTCACAGCAGATGCCAGGTTGGGGAGGGTTTTTCTTTTTACAGCGTGGACTTTTCTATTTTTTTTTGTCAAATACTTAAGTGAATTGAGTGTGGTGAATTGAGTGTGGGTGAAATTATAGACAATGTATGGGGTTGTGTGAATTAAAGTTAAAGTTGAGGGGGGACAAAAATTTTCCATTAGTTATTTATTCAAATTGAATTATGGTGTTCACTGAAAGAGGTTTATATAGATTTAAAATATACCAGCCATACCCTTAGGTAGTGAGAGCACCTTGTAGTGAGATGTAGTGAGGATCTTATCCTTTCAAAGTGGATTTACATGTATCTCAATGTATTTTGAGTTGATGAGATCCTCACTACACTGTTGCCTCACTACAGAAGATCTTTTTCCTCCGAAAATAATTAGCTTAAAGTTTTATGAAGATAACGTTGATGGATTCTGTTTTTTTATCTGCCTTTTGTCTCTAGTACTGGAGAAGGAGTCCGAGTTATAGAGAAGTATTTTCTTTGTAATCGAAAACAAAGGCAAAAGAAAACATGACAGTATAAGGGAAACTTTGTGGATGGATCTCCACACCACAGTTCAAAAGCTGGAAAGAATAAAGAAAGCTTATGTTAGAGATAAGACGGTGTATATCTCAACCCCTTTGGATCGTATGATTCTGCCAGCAGAAATTTATTTGTACTTATCATTCTTAAAAATAACTAATTACATAAGATTGAAACAAGAGATGAATTAATGATGAATAAATTTGCAGTTTAACTTAAAAATTAATGATAATAGGGTGAAAGTATAACTGCTTACTTTTAGTGATGCCAACAGCACTTCCATGGATGGATTTCAATGTTGACAAAATTCATTTTCAAGCACTTAAAATCTTTCATTTTTAATATGAACCAGATCTTGTTTCACAAACTTCCTTCAGTTCATGGGTTATGCTCATAATGGTGGGAATACCAGTTTGAGAATCCAATTCTTAAAGAAATTTTCTTCAACTTATTGAAGAATTTGAAGAGGAATGGTATCTTTCTAAAAGAATAAGAAAAGTTTGAGAAGGAAAAATGACCATGAATAGCCGGATGCGATTTGCTGGTTAGGGATGAATAGAAAAACCTTAGAAAAATTTCTGCAAAACTTGAATCCAAACAAGAAGAATTAACAGATTTCACCTCATTTTTGTAAGCGGGTTCTACTGAGAATCGTGTTTTACAAGGTTTTCAAAGAAGAAGAAGGAGCTTCATAAATGAATCCCTTTTTTTTTGCAACAACTTTGTTTGCGGGTTAATGCTTTTCAATCGTGTTTTAGAAAAGAAATTTCAAAAAAGACAATTGATTATGTGTTATGCTTTTTTTTTTTTGGTAATATGTTTCTCATTATAAACTTTTGACATCCCAACTTATAACATCCGTCCAATTTAATAGTGTCCAGCTCTCGCCCATTGAGTGGGAACTGGATGTCATCCTATTTTAATGCCAACAAGAGACGATCCGAATCCCCCAATCCCATTCACATGTAGATGTTGGGGGAAAATAATGATTCCTGATTAATCCAACCGTAGAAAGGGGATTTTAGAAGATGACCATGTGACGTCTATCCATGGCATCAGAAAGAGAGCATTACGGTAAATTTTGAAGGAAACTCGTGTTCGACCCCGTCTGCTCTGACAAGAGGTGACAAATAAACAAGGGTGGTTGGGCCAATTCATTGAAAAAAGAGCAATTTTCAATTAAAAATACTTTTCTTTTTGTTTTTTTTTTTTTTTTTTCTTTCCTCCTCTTTTTGTTAGTTTCTATTATAGAGCCAATAATACCAATACTGGAAGTTTCATTTGAAGCTTCCCAAATGAAATAAGTAAGGATGAGGCGTTGATTAATGGTATCCAGTTCAGAGTGGATTCGTTTTTTCTTATGCCTTTCAAAGGTTGTCTACCTTTTCTATAAAGTTGGGTGGACGAATGAGCGGGATTCCTTCTTTTTTTTTTGTCTTGCGTTTTCATAAAGTTGGTCAATTACGTAATTGCTACATTCAACAAATTATTATAAAAATTTAAAAAATAAAAGGGAAAATTATTAATATATTATTAATATATATTTTTCAAATAAATTACACCAGAGGTATTTGACGTTTTGATAAATTATACTAGAAGTATCTCACATTTCAAAAATCTTACCAGAGGTACCTGACGTTTTGAGAAATTATATCAAAAGTACGTGATATTTCAAAAATATTATACTTGTGGTACTTTTTACTTTTGTACTTCTAAATTTACTATTGTTTAGCATAACTTTCTTAGTCTCCTTTGATTCACTTTCTCACCATCCTGTTGCCACAATCACTCACCACTTGTATTCTTATGTGCTCATCACTATCTCAATTGCCCACTCCCTCTCCTGTCTTGTCCTCTCCTGTGACCCTTCCTCATTGGCGGTTGCTCATCATCAAGTCACAAAATTCTCGATTATGGTACACACCTCCGGTGCCTCCGGTGAAAACTCCGCACCCCAACTTACTATTTTTTCGACGGGTGTACCGACAAGCAGGTACCAAATAAGGGTAGCTCAACAAGATACGATCAGTCTTTAAAAATTTGAAGTAGATCTAATGGTTAACTTAAAGTATGTCAACGTTAAATATGGTTAATGTTAGAAATATGAGAAGACGCACTTTTGGTATGATTTTTGAAACGTAATGTGCTTTGGTATGATTTCTCAGAACTTCAGATACCTCTGGTATAAATTACCCATATTTTTCTTGGGTTCTTTTAGGATTTTGTCTACCTTTTCTTTTGAAGTTGGGTGGAATGGTACGCATGCCTGACTCTGGAGACTCGATAAAATTGGTCAATATGATTGTCCATATTCTTCAATTTATTATTATTTAATATCAATAAAAAACGAAAAATATAACCTATCTCGAATATAAATTTATTTTATTCTTTTTTTAATGGATAATTATACCTCTCAAAGACTCACATCCTCAAATCGTCCTTTAATTTTATGCTTTCACATATTCATGTGTCTTGAATTAATAAAAATTTTGTAACACATGTGAAGATGTTTTTTTTCTCCCTTCCTAAGTCTCCTCCAAAGTCTCTCTGGCTTGCACGATAACTTAGACAATTGTTTTTTTTCTCAAGAAAATATATTGAAATCGGTGAAAGAACCAGTAAGAAACAGTATGAGTATGTATTGTCCAATTAATTGTATTTCATACAAGAGCCAAATTTGTAATATGGTATTGACTGTAACATTGAATAACCAGTTGCTAAAAATCCAATTTAGATGATGATAATTGATTTTATTTTTACTTATATATTTATTTTATATATTTAGTTTCTTTTCTCTCTGATTTGAATTTGTTCTTCTGACATGTAAATTTGATCATTTTTTTTAAATTTTACATTATCTTACGACAATTAGCAACCTCACAATGGACTATTTTTCTTGCATCCTTCCAGGATTCTGTGTGCCTTTTTGATAAAAATGGATTAATGCATTGATAAAGTTGGTGAATGTAAGTGTTATATTAAACAACTTAGAATCAAAATATATATATATATATATATATATATATATATATATATATATATATATATATATATATATATATATATATATATATATAGTTTCTTTTATAGATTGAAAGAATAAAGAACTATTCAAGAGTTTTTTTTTTTTTTTTTTTTTAATTTCACATCGTATCAGCCTAAACTCTTTCCTTAGAAAATCGAGCACTTGTTCATGTCTACTGCCCCAACCACCCCCACCACTCCTAGCCCCTATTCTGATTATATAAAAGGTATTTTAGTATTTGAAATGGAGGGTGAGAGATTTTTGAGAGATTCAACGGGCGAGCACGTGATCCAATACGTCACAAAGAATATATTGAATATAAAATGTCACCCAATCTACTTTATTCTTATTTTAATAGATAATCGTTCCTCTCTCACCTGAGTTTCTCTCAAAATTTTTGCATTCAAGACCGTGTTTGGATGTATAGAAAAGAAAAAAAAAAAGAAAAACAGTAAAATAGCTCGTACATGGAGGTGATCTGGATTCTGGACTCATTGATTTCCATTCTTTCCCGTATTTTCAATAAAAAAAATAAAATTTTAAGGATTTTTAGATCTATTTATAACTGTATATTCTACCGAGTAATCACAATCAAATGATACTGGTGCAACCTTGATACTTTTCCTGTGGGCATGAAAAGGAAAAGATAATAAATTTTCCAAAGGAATGTTGCATTAGATCCTCACGTAGGGAAGATCTACACAAAGGAATCTCCTCAATGAAAAGGGAGATTAAGCCAAATGAAAATTTTCCAAAAATCAAAGGAACCTCCCAACAATACACTCCCAAACCCATTTTGAGCCCCATCCTGAATTCTCTATTCATTCTGTATCATCTACAGATTTAAATAACTTTATATTTCCATGTGGAAGAAGTGTATTGGGCTTAAACTTTTCAAATGGATAGCGGGACTATGTTGACAGCATGTCTCAAAAAAACAAAATGTAGAAACTTCCATTTTTTTTTTTGTTTTCTTTGACATGAGATAATCGGTTTACAAGAAAGAAAGTATTAAGACTTGCTGAAGCCTCCTCTGCTGAGCTTCTCCCAATGTATCTATGAATTATGATTACTAATGGCGCAATGAGCTTCTTTTTTATTGCCATTTTTTCGTTGAATTTCCAATCGCATCTTCTTTCTAACTATTTTCAAAATTTTAATTTCTTTTTCTTAAATGGATTTTTAAATTTTAATTTAATCAATTAATAATCAATTCTGTTAGACTTAAAACTTGACACTTTACATGTGGGCATGCACACATGTAATTTTGATTCCCATTTATCTTTGCATCCTGTGTTTGCCATATCCCTACCATCCTAAATAATAGAAGGGATTATCTCTAATCTTTTATTCTCTATCGAATACATACTTTTAATAACTTAATATTTTTATGTGAAAGAAATGGGTTTCTTTAAAACGTTCCAAAAGGATTGCTGAGCGTGCCACACCAGGCCTAGGGTCAAGCCCTGTCCCACTGCTGCGCTTTCTCTTGAATCCAATTGGTATGGTATCATAATTGTGTCAAGTTTCCAATTCAAAAGTTCGAACTAGTAAATGGAGGGACTCTCCATATATAAGACCCCAATATTATTAGTAATGTGGGATTATTCCCAATACTCCCCCTCACATGTAACTCCACCGTTTAGGTGGTGTATATGTAGTAGTAAATGTGGCAATACATGATACTTTTCGGGTGACTGATCCATCTTTTTGGGTGACAGATCCCTCTTTTGGGTGACATCTAGTCCCTCTTTTGGGTGACCGTCCATCTTTGGTCCCGTTTGCTTTGCTTGCCGAACTGTGAACTAACGCGCAGTACTTTTGGTTAGCCTGTACTCGAGGGCAAGTCGTTCTAAAGGTACACTCGGTGTTGCTGTTAGAACATAGGTGATTGCTACTATTAAATGTTCCGCTTCTTCCTTTCTGTTCTAGAGTCAAAGTAGCGGTGGTGATTGATCAATTAACTCAGTTAGGGCCGGGCATGTTCGGTAAGCCTTTCCCTTCCCTGCTTCAAAACGAGCTGAAAAACTACAGTGTGTGCTAACGCACTACGGCTTTTCCGCCTCCGTTTGTTGGGAAAGAGCAAACGCATCTTCGTCAGGTTTTCAAGTTTCAAGAAAAGCAAACACCACCAGAGACCAACAATCAATCTCTTTCACAGAAATGGAGTGGCATAAAAAGGAAAATGGGGGAACTAGAACAAGATGGCAGCTATGCAACAACCATTACGAATCTCTAATGTCCCTTTTTTGTGCATTTGGCGTCCCTTTTTTGGTGACTTGATCTCTTTTTAGGGTTATTGTGAAAGGAAACCTAGAGCTCTGATATCATATCAAGTTTCCAACTTAAAAGCCTACCTCTTAAAGATTTATTTTATAATAATGAGAGGCCCTATTATGATACCAATTTCTTAACAATTCTGGAAGAAGTAGACAATCAAAAGCCTACTTCTTAAAAATTTATTTTATAATAATGAGAAACCCTATTATGTACCAATTTCTTAACAATTCTGGACAATCAAAAGCCTACTTCTTAAAGATTTATTTATGATTGAAAAATTCTCAACCTTTAACCATAACAAAGATTTATTACAAATAAAGCACGGACTTATATTGAATTATAAAAAATTGGAGGAATAAGTCCTCTATGAATTAAAACATTCTCAATAATGTGACATAAAATTTCTTGAATTTAATACACCAAGCTTTCTAATAAAACCGATACCCATAATAAGTTCGTAATTTTACATTTTTTTATAAGCATGCCTTTGAGTCTATATTACAATGACTTAAATTTAAACATCAACACATTTAACTAACGAACAACAATGGCCCCAATTGTCCTAATGGTCAAAATCTTGAAGTGAGACTCATTGGGGACCAAGGATCAAGTATTGGTTCCCCTTAGAAAAACAATGCCCCCAAAGCACCTACACTAAATCAAATTTAAAATTCAAAATCATTCAATTCAACATTTTCATAGTCAAATATTAGGTCCCAAATATGACTCTCAGAACTGTCTCATTTAGGCAGGGTAAGGTTCTGGGACAGATTTTAGCAGTTCAATCCTAAGACAGTTTTTGGTTCCGGATCCAAATTGACACACTAACGCACCACTATCATATCGTACCATCAAAAATACAATTACCCCATAATTACCATTACCTTACATCTTGGTACAATTTTTAGCTGGTATGGAATATGGTTTTTATACTATACGAAATGGTATTCAATTGTATGTGTTTTGATTTCTAATCGGAGCAGGCTTCAATTTCTAGTTCGGTGTGAAATATGGTTATTATGCGGTACCCTCTTGAACACTAGTCATCTTCATTTTTCATACTAAATAAAAATATGTGGCTTGTACCACTTCAACACTTGTTATCTGAAAAATATTGATTTTTAGATAATTAACTCGTATCACTTCAAGACTTAGGTTCAAATACAACTATTACCTTAAAGTTCATAACAACTACGTCTACTACATGCCAAACCTTGTTACACAAAAGCCCACTCCGTTAAAATTTTTCTTTTAGTTATTGATGTCATCACACATTCAAAATTTAAAGATAAAAATACTCTTACAGGTATTGTGAAAGAAATATATTACCTGTTTGTAAAATAAAAGACAAAAATAACTTTTCCATTTCCTTTCCGCTTTCCCCTTCTTCCTCGTCTTTCCTCTTTTTCTTTTGACTCCAAACCTCCGAAACAACTCTCAACAATATAAATTGATTTATCCATATTACAATTGGCTCCGTCCACTCTGCCTAGTGGTTTCTCTAAATTTGCTGCATCTGTCTTTGCCTTTTTTGCCTGTGGTTTAACTCTAACAATCAACCCACTTAATGGTCGATTTGTAGGTTTCTTCCTTCCAAGTGGTTTCTGCCTTTGAAACAGAAACAAATTATCCCTGTCAGACCATAAAACATGACAAGGAGATGTACCTACCATCCAAACTTTAAATCCATGCTGAGATTCATAAGAGTTTAAAACCCAAAACCCCATAGGAATTAAGTGATTCCAATTCGATCAGGGACTCAAATGCATCACTTGTGATGTGAGTGTAAAGATTTTTTACATCTCTTTAAGGTTTTTCAATCAACCTATTAGGGTTTATGTTAACCCCGATATCCACACAATACCTATAACACAATGGTAAACGATATAAACATGTACATCATATACTTGTAAGTTGAAGATTATTTTCTATCATTCCATGTTTTGGTTTGAGAGTTCCACAGCCTACTGAGATTCCTTTGCTTCTCTCTGCGTATGGGAACATGAGAAGAATGACAATCGTGGCTACGAAAACCCTAATCGTTAGTATTTATAATATTAACCCCAACCCTAGTCCAGACGTCCCACAGTGATCCATCTCACACTTATACTTAAACTGGTTTACTTGGTAAACAAACTCTCATTGAATCAAATTGTTGGAACCTTGCCCAAGCGATGCAGTGAGTTGTCATTGTTGGCAATCTTAGCAGAGTGATATGGAGGAGAGAGATTATCTGTGGATCCCACTGAAGTCCCACTGACAGACATAGTGATTGGGTTGGTGCACTGACAGCAGTTGATGAGAAAGACTAGCAGAAGAGAGAGAAAGAAGAGAGAAGAGGAGAGAGAGTGGTGGGGACCAAGTGGGTCCCACCTCATGTGGCTCGCCACCTAGGCAGCCTAGCTCAGGCCATTTGGCCCACCAGCGTGGCAGCTCAGCTAGCCATGCCGTTTGCTCGGCACAGCAAGCCAACAGGTGCCCTGCCCAGCAGCACAACACAACAGCATGCCATGCGCACAGCAGCAGGGCATGCCGCGCGCACACAACTATGCCGCAAGTCAGCAGGACAGCAGCAGCACCCACGTGCATAGCACCCTCATGACTCGATGCCCGCGCGCGCGGCCATTACATCGCACGGGGACCGCAAGCCTTTCTCAAGGCATGATCGGATTGCCACTTAGGTGTTCGACGAAATGCCACAAAGACAAATCAACTCGACACCCTACTGGAAAAAAGAGGACGTACAGGGGCATTAGCACATATTCTTAGGGGCATTTTTGTCCATCTGAAAAGAGGGAGATCCGAAATCGTCGGGCCAGATTGAGCCACGCCATTCAGATGCTCATCTAATGGCTGAGATCAAGGCAGGCTATGGTGGTTCACAGGCGCTCCGTCAAGATTCTTGCGCGTGATTGTGGATTGGCTAGATACAACTTAAAAAGGTGTCTTGCGTCGCATGAGGCTGGATCCTTGACTCTGTGTGACGCGCGCACCGTATGGCAGCGGAAAGATCCAGATCCAGCGGCCCTTGTGATCTCCGCTTTTTTCCTGACGTGATGAATGCTGATCCAACGGCATCGCGTCCATCCCGCCTTTCAACGACAGATCCAACGGCCACTGTTCAATATTCTCTGATCCGCCAATCAGAACTCGACAACGTCGTACGATACGACAGAGGCGGCGGCGTTAATGTGTGTCGCGGAGCACTAAATCATCACGAAGATTCCATTTCTTCTAATCGGGTGGTCGGTCTTGATGGCCATATCTTGGCCGTCCGAGCTCAGATTGAGCTGATTCAAATTGCTCTGAACTTGTCTCTTCGAGGAGTATCGACCTGCAACAAGAAAAGTGAGTTCAAGAGAGAAAAAGGTGTGGATTTCAGTAGAAAAGGTATTTTGAGGCTCCTTATAAGGTAGAAAATCATTCCACTTACCTCTGTTCGCCATTAATGGCTGACTGAAGCTTGACTGAGGCAGTGAGAGTATGTTAAGAGCACACACCACCATTGGAGAGCTCGGGAAGCTTGCCTGGTGAGCTTCACACATGTCGTGATCACGCTGGGAAGGTAATCACGCACATAAACCTTATGCAAAACACTATCAAAGTAGCGTATTGGGTATAATACGAAACCCTAGTTTAGGGTATTGTCCCGTGGACTAGCCATCACAGTGAGTGATTAGTGAACCACGTTACATATTGTGTCGTGGATGTGATTGCTTATGTTTTGCATTTGAAGTGTGTGGGTTGCAGGTCTGGGTGTACACACCTGGTAGGCCAAGCCTCTGGTATTGATACCTGTAGGTGTGTGTGGCATGGTGTGTTACACGAAATGTGTTTACATGACAAATGTGTGAATGACCACCTCAGTCAGCTCAAGACAGCAAAGTGTTAACAGTCAGCTCTTGGCAGTAAAGTGTGTTGGATTGGACAGTCTACATAATTGTGAGAAAGTTTTTGTGATCACTGATTCACCCCCCCCCCCCCCCTCTCTCTCTCAGTGTCAACCTGGGAATAACACAAATAGTCCTATAATTAATTAAGCCCACACACATAAATATCTTACCATTAGTACCCAATAAAATCTCTTCAGTTCCAATGCCAAAACAAACGGAGTACAACCTCTCTTCAGTTCCAATGCCAAAACAAACAGAGTACAACCTCTATTTAAAGTCACGAGATGTGAAATCTGAGTGTAGGGATTATTTCAAAATTTCTTGGACTAATCAAGAGAAGTAACATCAACTCCTAAGATCCAAACTATAAATTATTGCTTCAGCAATCCTAGAGTAATAGGAGTTTCAACTTCAATGATCGAAAACAAAATGTGCAACCACGCCACTGGTAAACCACATATGGATGCTTAAAAGATTCTAGCAAATTTGAGGTGGTGAAAAATATGATCGTCATAGGGAACCAAAGGAGATATCGAGAAGCTCCTGTACTTGCAGAAATGATAAAGTTGGCTGACTGATCCCACGGAGGAGAACTCTTGTGTCAAAAGCAAGGAAGTCCACGAATCACCTATAGATTGAATAACTGAAATTCAAAGGTATTTCTTTGCTATCTTTTGGTTTAAGAGTCCTAACATTAATGTTTGAATTAGTTTTTAAAGATTACTGGGTTGACTATTTAACAGGCTTCAATGTGGTCAACTAAATTCTCTTTCAACTTTGGATCTGATTTTTTTTTTCCCTCACAGATGTGGTCTTCTCTACTTCTTCTTATGTTCCTTCTCTTCCTGCTATGGAGTTCCTTTGTCTTTTGTTTAAATTTCAGTTTTGGTTTTTGAATCATGTATTCTATATTAATATAGATAAATTTGCTCTGAAATTTGGTAGATAAACTTTTATCATAATTCTGTTTTAGAATCTCTTTTGTTTGTCCACCACTTTGATCAACCTTCTATCCTGTTGTGTTTTTTTCTTCTTAAAAAGAAGATGGAAACAGTAAAAAGATGACTGCCAGGATGAATACAAGAAAAGAAAGAAGATGGGTAACGAGATGAATGGTGTGGAAGAACGGATATCGAGAGCTGAAGGGATATGACAATACTCATAAATTGGGTTTGCATATCTTATGGGAAATAGCGTGGCCCACAAACTAGCTTTGGATTCCAGGTCCAAATGGCAAATTCAGGCTAAGGAATGTGCTGAAGACGGTTTTTAACAGATAAGCTGATTCATATCAGTTTTGGTTTACACGCCCCCGGTTAACTCCAATTGCTGGATGGGTATTACAACCCTCCAACGATTGGAGATGATTTGAATTCAATTTTGGATGTTAGATTTTAGCATAGACGAATTTTGGGGTAGAGTAAAGCAAATGCTGAATCCCGTGGCACTTTTGTTTCTGCCACACCCACATGGCAAAAAGGGTCTATAGAACCAGTTGTTGTGGTTACTTCATCGACTCCTATATGTAACAACAGAAATGGGGAGTGTTGGTCTGGGAAAGAGAGATAGAAAGAGAGAGTGAACTTTGGTGGATATACTTATATCATAATTTTGCTCTGAAATTTGGTGGATAAACTTATATCATAATTCTGTTTTAGAATCCCTTTTGTTTATCCATCACTTTGATCAATCTTTTATCATGTTGTGTTTTTTTCTTTTCAAAAACAAGAAAATAATAAAAAGATGACTGCCAGGATGAATACAAGAAAAGAAAGAAGATGGGTGAAGAAATGAATGGTGTGTCAGAACGGACATCGAGAGCTGGAGGGATGACAATACTCATAAATTGGGGTATGCATATCTCGTGGGAAATAGCATGGCCCATGAACAAGCTCTGGATTCCAGGTTCAAATGGTGAATTTACGCTATGAAATGTGCTAAAGACGGTTTTTAACAGATCAGTCGATTCATATCAGTTTTGGGCTGGCCAATCCCCGATCTGATCCCCAATCCCAACCTGTTTAAATTCTGTTTATTTTAATGAGGATTGGGACACGTACGTGTCGATTTCCTATTAGTTCTATACACTGATCCAATCCGGATCGATCAATATTGTGCATGACCACCACCATGTCCAATACCTAGATATAGAACCATTATTCACATAGGGTGTTAGTTGGTATTTAAGAACATTAGGTGTAAATCCCAGAGGTCTCTGATCCAACCCTACCAAAATCTAGGGTGCCTGTCTGCCCCAAGATTAGCCAAACAGAGATAAAGCTAGTATCTAGTGGAGGATTGTAAGTGCTACAAAAACTAGATAAAATGATGAAGAAATAAACTTTTGTGGCTTTAAAAACAGGGGACCAAAGCAACAGGGGAAGCAGGTTCTGTTCCATGGTTTCACGTTGATTAATCGATTTTATCCATTCAGACGAAGCCTTTCGTTGAATGATTCTCCTTATTAAATCACCAACACTCGGATAGATTTCCTTTTTTAGTGATTTTAAAGTAGCGATTTTATCGGAAAAATTTGTGCCAGGTGGAAAGCATGTGGAGACACTTACATGAAATATAGAAACTCAGCTGCCAGTGTGAATAACATATTATAATCTTCTCATGTCCTCATGTTGATATGAGGAATATTCAGTGCTGTCATCCACTGTGTGCGTATATCAATACATCAGAATTCCTCATGTCCACATGAGGACATCTATTTT
>JAMYWD010001305.1:0-37651 GCA_028583415.1 Protea cynaroides
AATCGCACCTGAGTGGATCTTTAAAACCTGATCTAGCACTCGGTAGTGAACAAAAAATCTTTTTTTTCTTTTTTCGAACTAAAACATCATTACAAACATAATATGGTTTTGGTTCCTATGGTTTTTAAGTCCATTATGTAGAGACATTCATTAATTACTATTCAATTTTGATCAACTTTACTGTTTCCTAATGTATTTGCATTTTATTTAGAAAATGGATGTAAAATGTAAGAAGTGTGGTGCAATATGTGTCGTACGTGCAACAAATATGGGCAAAAATATCGGGATAAGGTATTTTAGTTGCCAATATTATCAACAGTTTATTATGTGGGTAGAGCATTTGAAACAATGTTTATGTGGAGGTGGGCATTGCAAAGTTAGAAAGGCGAAAATGACAACAAATAATGGACGACAATTATGTTATTGTCCACATTCCACAGGAGTGAGTGTTAATCTAGTTTCACATTTTATTTGTTGTCGTATTAATGAAAGTCGTAATATGAAATGCTTGTATAATTGTTTTGCAGGTGGGTAATCCTAGATGCGGGATGTTCCAATGGATAGAAGGAACGAGGATTGATACTGCAATTGGTGAGGGTACATGGACCGATACTGTAATTGCGGAGAGAGGGGAATGCTCCCAGTAGACAGTTGAAAGCTCACAAACCCAAGCAATATGTACGACAAGTGGTAGAACTACTTCTTCCTCGAATTATTTGAGAGGTTACTTAAGAGGAGTAATTAGAGCTAATGCGTAAAATTCTAAGATGTTTGAAGACATCCTTGATGCTGTGGAGCAGTTAGATTTAAACAATCCTGGAGAGAGAGAGAGAGAGAGAGAGAGAGAGAGAGAGAGAGAGAGTTAGTCAGTTAGTGATAGGTTGATTGCAGGTTGTATCTATGAACAGTAAATTTGAAGAAGAATCCATGTTGTTTTGTAGCTAATACCAATTCTAGTGGTATTAGCTTTTTATGATCCTTTGTGAACTTTCAAACTCTCAAGTGGGCTGTGGTACTCATCAGTTAAGTGTTTTTTTCCTCCAAAACTTAGTGAATCTCAAAGCCTTCATTCCTGGATAATTAAAAAGAAGTTTTTTTTCCAAAAAAAATAAAATAAATAACTATGGAGATTGATCTTGAATGATGAGAATCAAGTAGCATTCAAAGTCATTCAAAGGGACTACTTTAGAAATTGATCTTGAATCATGAGATTGATTCAGAGACAAAGAAAATCCATACAAATCTCAATTAACTCTTATCATAATTGGGTATACACGCTCAAATTGTATAGCATTTCAACTGGTTCAGATTCCTTTTAGACCTACCAGAATGTTTACCATATATCTACACAGATCTCATGATTAGGAAGGCAAACTCAATTTGCAATTGCATTACAATTTTCTCAGCTTCATCAACAAGCAAATTGGACGGATGGAATACATTCTGTTACCTACCACAAGTAATACAGTTACTTTTCCGCAGGGACCTAGTCTCAAAAAGGCAGTAATGGCATTCGAAGACTTTATTTGCAGCTGGTAATCATTTTATCCTCATTAGAATTCAAATAGTTTTTTACCATCTGCTTTTTTTCCCCCTGGAAAAGCAATGGTGTTCATAAAGTAACTCCTTTCTTACATAAAAGTACACACTACTCAAATTGTTGAGCTCTAGTCCATTTCCTTTCAAAATTAAACTTTGCAAAGTCTGCTAAAATACACAATCATAACCTTTTCAACAATGCAATTATATAAGCCATCCAACGACCAGGTTGTACATCTAACTGGTCTAAATTAATCTCAAAACAAAAATTTAGTACAAATAAAGTAGTTCAATTGTTTGAACCTGTCTTTAAGCAGACTTCCATTTTCATAAACAATATTCTCATCAATATTTGACTGTTCTGGAAATTTTCTGCACTTCCATTTCCTAATGTTTTGTACAAAAAATCAACTAGAATATGGATCGACAAAAAAATCTGGAAATAATTCCATTTGCAATCAATCCAATCAATATTTCACTGTCCTTGAAACCTCTCTTTCAAAGCACCATGCAGAGAAAATTTCTTGAGCATTTTAGGGACCTAGAAATTCATAAATATAGACCACATATCAAAGAATACCCTGAAGAACATACAATTAGCAACCTATGACTTTAGTGCTACAGATTCCACTAAAATTTACAAAGCATTCATAACAGGAAAAACACACAGGCCAGCTCCTCCAATTTCCACCTGAATTCATAGTATGGTCCTTCCAAGTACTAAATGTTCAGATTAACACATGATACAAAACAGAAAAATAGAAATTGATCGGGCAATCCAACTGATAACTGTTGCTTGTCTTGGCCAAAGACAACCTCACAAGCAATGGAAACAAACACCATCCAACAAAGTACAGATGCATGAAAAACCATCTAAAAACAGCTAACATCACTGTACACAATCCATCACAAAAAAAACCAAAAAAATCATGATAAAAAACTTCACAACAAATTACAATATCTGATATTATCTATTTCCTTGTTTCCAAACTACTTTTGTGTTTCTGCCCAGTACTTCCTGAACTTTGCTACCCTCTCAGCCAGTCTTCCCTTTGCTATTACTTGTATACTTGTTTATGGAGATATCCTAGACAACTGTGATCGGGTTTGCATCTGTGATCTAGTAGATCCATCTTTTCTTGTTCTCTATATGGTCACATATAAGAAAAAGATTAGTATCAAAAAAATTGATTAGGATAGTTATCTAAGCATTGATGTTACCTTGCTTGTGGATCTTGTTCCTTCTTGAGAAGCACCTTGTTCTTGAAAAGTACTTTCTTGCCTTTTTTTTTCCTTCTCTCTACATAATCACATTTAAGAGAAAATTTAGAAGCAGTAAAATTTATTGGGAATTTGGTATAAGAATGGATGTTACCTGTGTTTCACGTTGAGAAGAACTAGTGTGTTGAGAAACATCATGTTGAGAAGAACCAGTGTGTCTGGAAGCATCATCCTTCTTATTTTTCTTGTAGGACCTAGCATCGTGACCAATTACTTTGTAGTAGGAACAGTGGACAGTGGAATTTCTTTTTCTAAACTCACTTGCTACATCTTCATCAGCTGCTCTCCTTATTGGTATGTTTGTCCTCCCATCTCTCCTTTTATATTTAGGTGGTTGTACAATAGGCCCATCTTCATTGATCAGAATAGAATCAAAGCCAGACATGATATGAATGAAGTCAGAGTAAGAAAACATAAATTTTTTAATTGAAAAAAATGAGGAAACATGGTATTTTACATTATCCCTCTGGAATAGGATTGCAGCTATAACATGCTTCTATGGAAGCCCACTAACTTCCCATGCAGAGCACACACATATCTTCTTCTTCGTATCCACTACATACCTACTATGCCCATCATTGATCTCAAATTCACTGGTCCACAAGACATGACTTGACAATTCCTAAATGTTTGTTGAGCAGACACTAACTTCTTCATGATAGCAAGTGTTATCTTCCCATTGATATCATAACCCTTCTTATATCTATCATGCATCCTACTAATAAGCTTAATTCTGACTTCATCAATCAAATTCACTATAAGTTTGCCTCTAAAGGGTTGTATCCACTGATTGAAACACTCTGACGTGCATGTAGTCAAATGCGTGTCTAGCCCATGCAGACACCGGGTTTCTCATCAACCATTTATATGCTTCCCTTTTATTTGTTTTTAACTCATTCATTGCTCTGTTAAAATCTGTGGTGCCGACATTATATGCCTTGCATGCTGTCCAGAATAGTCTTTTCAACTGGAGTGAAGGAAATTTCTTCTGGAAGTTGTTGTATATATATCTACAGCTTTGGTTGGCATTCGGGAAAATATCAGTAATTGCCTCAGATAATCCCTATGACAAAAAAAAAAAAAAAAAAAAAAAAATCAGAGACAATCTCTAAGATATACTACTAAACTACAACTTTAACAGAAAAAAAAAAAAAAAAACATTACCTTCTGCTTGTTTGACATGAATGTCAGATGATGCCCATTAATGTCATATGATATTGTCTCTGAGAGTACTGTCAAAAGCAATCAGAAACAATAAATATGACAAACATGTTCTATGTGTGTATGAAAGAGAGAGAACAGTAAGGATGAATTACTTACCCCTAAATAGTAAAAACAGTGAAAATAGTAAACAGTAAAAATGGTAAAAACTTACCCCTAAATATATCTTAGTCTCCCTTCCATACGATGGGAGTTTATTTCTTGTAGGGTGAGCTCATTAAGTTTTTATTACCCATAAATCTTAACCCACATGAATACACATTTACATATCCCTAGTAATGCTATAGATCCATTATTGTAGCTTTGAATCCCCTGTAATCAAGCACCTTATTAAATTCACATTGTCTCCTTTTTGTTGCCCTCATGCCCATAGCAATGGAAATGCTCCTGTCTATCCCTTAATTCATGCATTCTTGTCAGCTGTTTTAAACTTGGGGGCATGACTACTTCATATGATTAGCCATCTGAGCATGGTACTTTCTCTGTAATCCATATCCCAGTAAGAGGAAGTTGAATCTTTGTTTCCATTTGACTACTAGAGAGATTAGGCCAACTTAGTTGTTTGGTACCTAAGCAAGTCACTGTAATCCAATTCTGAATCCCCTCTGTTCCTGTGCCCTGATCTTGAGGGGAAAACAGACTTGAGGTTGCACAAGGATGAGAACAAATCAAATAATGGAAACCAAGTATAGTGTAAGCACAAATGGAATAGGGATAGAGATAAACAAATTAAAAGGTTATGTCAAAGGTTAGAAAATTGGTTAAGGAGTTTGAAATTTTGGGTTAATGTAATTATGACAAGTTATGGAAGGGGAGGCACATGCTGCATGGCAATGACATGCTTTGGTTCCTTTAACAAAAGCAGTGTTAATCAACAGAAATTAACAATTATTTTTTTCCACCCACAAGAAAACCTATTTAATATTCATTAATCTATCAACTTATGGTTTTAATGACCATATATACAATGAAAGACCTACAATGAAAGCAACATAGACAGTACCTTAAACCACAAAAAATTAGTCACCAACAATAAACAAATAGGACCACTTCTTTACCTGTATAAACAATAGGAATGGACCACTTCTTTACCATATGGAGAATACACTTAATGGAACACAGATGCAGAATCCAACCTGCAGACAAGAAAGAATCAAGATTCCAAATAAAGTTGCTAACATAAGGGGTTTTTGCCAAAAACAAAACAATTTCACATCCCCAAGTGGTCGACAAACCAGCCCTGTAAGGCTAACATGTTGGCACTGTATGACCACCGGTAGACTGTGGAGGGAAAATTGTTAATGAAAGGAAATAGATTCAACGGACTATAAATAGTTCAATGTCGAACTAAAACTAGTAAAACCCTAACTGATAATTTTTCTCAATCTCTTGGGATATTGGGGAAAAAAATATCCCACTGTTTGTCGAATAAGATGAAAATGTTGGAAAAAGGGATGATGATATTCACAGGATTAGTAGCAATAAATTGGGGTGGATGGGGAAGAATAAGACACAGTCACCGATTCCTTGTAGTCGCAACCTGAACCCCAGCAAGGATCGATGAAACTTTAACACATTAACCTTTGCCGGCGACGAAGAAGAAGCTACAGAAAACTTGAGGAAAATGAAGTCCGTCGCCATCGTCGTTGAACAGAGGATTCGAAGAACATGAAGACCATCGCCGTCGTGAACAAATGATCGAGACTGGTTATCCAATTTTACTGTTACGAATCAAAATGGACATTTGGGGGTAGGTTAACTTATGAATAAAGGGTATTTTCATCCTTTAACAACCCTAAAAGGGTAGTATGGTCTGTTAAATGTTCAGCGCATTTGACATCAGCAACTAATGGAATTTTTTTAACGGAATAGACTTCATTGATTAATGGAACAAACATTTTGGGTACTAGATGAAGTTTTTGTAATCTTGTAGAGATAGATGAGGTTTCCAATCCTTAATGGTATGTATATAAAAATTTTCCATTGACAAATATTATGCTTTGGAGATAAATCATTCGGAACCTATTTGAAATCATTATCTAATAAGTCAAGATGAAATAGTTCCAGGTGATAAAAATTGGGTGGAAGAATTTCAAAGTGAATCTCTAACCGGACCATATTAATTTAGAAAAAAAAAAAAAAAAAAAAAAAAAAAGCCTACAGTCCCATTAAGGCTGCCAAAAAAAAAATCAGTTTGAGAAATCTAAAATTGGTATTTGGTATTTAAGGGGAAGAAGTGGGAGTTTTGTGTGATCCAAGGGACAAGGAGTGCGAGTGTTAACATTTATAGAAGCACGCACCTTGGAGCAAATGACAAACACAGCAGGAGATCACTTCTGCAACCTCCCACACTAATTAGATGATCTGGTCCTCATAAAATGACCTTTGTCACTCTTTGATCAACAAACAAACATAAAAAATTGTTAGAAATTTCCTTTTTGCTTATGAGAGTGATAAGAACGAAATAAAGAATAGAATACAATGTATGTAGAGTCGAACTTACCAGCTTGTGTTTGTTGTTGACGGCAGTAACAACTACCTTGAAGAATAAACCTTTACAACCATCTTTAGTAGGGAAAATTGAAGTCAGGCCATATATGTAAGAGAAGGACCAGAAACAGAGAATAAGAGGCCTCATCACAAAAACCTTGTACTGAAATAGTCTGCAAAAATTATCCCTTGAACCAGCTGCCTTACCTTCTTCCTTGACGGTCTCCACCATCTCTTCAAGAACATTGTCGGCTCCACTAGCCCCACCACATGAAGAGCCAAAGAATTATATCCTTTTGTTACTCCTCTTCGCTTCTTGAATATCAGAGGGAAACCCTGAACTTCATCATCAATGTTTGATTGTTGGATCAGATTAAATCTGTAATTCAATTTAAATTCCAGGTGGCGATTACCACTTTCATTACTCACCAAAGTAGAGGATGAATCGAAACAATGTTAGTCCCCTAATGATAGACCCGCACCATGACTAGACTGACGTTGTGCAGGGTTTTCCACAGCAGCGTGGAAAGAGGTGGTACCTACAATAACATGATTTTATTTTATAAATATTAAAATATTGGTGAGTAAGGAGATGATATTTCTTTAATTAACAGATTAGAAATCTAGAGTGCATGTGCAAAAAATAAAATAAAATAAAATCTAAGAATCTGCTTTGATTTGGTGTCGGTACCTCATCCCAAATGAACAATTGAGTCATCATCCTCATCAAGAAGTGTTGTTGTAGTAGCCAGGCTCAACCAATTGCCAAGTCTCTTATATATGGGGATTGATGGACTTGCTTCTTCAGTAACAGTAGTAGGGGGAAAGCCTTTGATATCATCGTTAATGTTTGGTGTACTCAATGTGAGGTTAAGAGAATCATCTAATGCCATATCATCATTGTCAAGAAGATAAGCCTTCTTTTTGGGTCTCTAACATCTCTTCCCCTAAATTTTTACAATTTTCAATCAATAACTTTCTCAATCCTCTCAAATTTGATAGATCCGATATCATTTTTAATTTTTGGCAATTCTCTAATCAATTCTTGCAATGAATCTGTTCTTTTAAGACAGTGAATTTCCTTCAAGGTTTTCAGAACAATAAATCTCTAACTTTCTCAATCCTCTCAAATTTGACACATCCGGTATCATTCTTAATTTGTGACAATTCCTTATAATCAGTTCTTGCAATGAATCTGTTCCTTTGAGACAATGAATTTCCTCTAGATTTTCAGAATAGTAAATCCTTAACTTTCTCAATCCTCTCAAATTTGACAGATCCGGTATCATTTTTAATTTGTCACAATTCTCTATAATCAATTCTTGCAATGAATCTGTTCCTTTGAGACAGTGAATTTCCTCTAGATTTTCAGAATCGTAAATGTCTAACGTTCTCAATCCTCTCAAATTTGATAGATCCGGTATCATTCTTAATTTGTCGCAATTCTCTATAATCAATTCTTGCAATGAATCTGTTCCTTTGAGACTCTGAATTTCTTTTAGATTTTCAGAACAATAAATATTTAACTTTCTCAATCCTCTCAAATTTGACAGATCTGGTACCATTCTTAATTTGTAGCAATTCCTTATAATCAATTTTTGCAATGAATTTGTTCCTTTGAGACAGTGAATTTCCTCTAGATTTTTACAACAATCAATCTCCAGTTTTGTCAATTTTCTCAAATTTGACAGATCCGGTATCATTCTTAATTTGTGGCAATTCCATATAATCAATTCTTGCAATGAATTTGTTCCTTTGAGACAGTGAATTTTCTCTAGATTATCACAACAATCAATCTTTAACATTGTCAATTTTCTCAAATTTGACAGATCCGGTACCATTCTTAACTTGTGGTATTTCTTTATAATCAATTTTTGCAATGAATCTGTTCCTTTTAGACAGTGAAATTCCTCTAGATTTTCAGAACAATCAATCTTTAGCTTTCTCAATTTTCTCAAATTTGACAGATCAGGTATCATTCTTAATTTGTGGCAATTCTTTATAATCAATTTTTGTAATGAATCTATTCCTTTGAGACAGTAAATTTCCTCTACATTTTCACAACAATCAATCTCTAGCTTTGTCAATTTTCTCAAATTTGACAGATCCAGTACCATTCTTAATTTGTTGCAATTCCTTATAATCAATTCTTGCAATGAATCTGTTCCTCCAAGACCGTGAATTTTCTCTAGATTTTCACAATTAGAAATGTCTAATTCCCTCAATCTTTTCATATTTGAAAGATCCAGCAGCTCTCCTAATACAAGGAAACCCTCTTCCTTACCATGTGATCCAATTTTTAACACCTCTAGGCTGGAGAGATTTAAGAAGTCATCTGGTAATTTTACATTCTGAACTTCTGTCAAGACAAAGTGATGCAAACTCCTCATTCTACTCATTGATGTTGGTAGCTTCATGAGTTTTCTGCAACAATCCATGTTCAGTTTCTCAAGCTCCTCTAACTGTCCTACACCATCAGGCAATTCTTCAATATTTGTATGCGTCATGGAAAGATTAGTCAAATGTTTCAGATCGCCTAGGGATGTAGGCAATTTTTTGAGTGAGTAGCACTTGTTGATTGTAAGAGTTTTGAGATAAGCCATCAGACAAATACTAGATGGGATCTCCAGAAGTGCAATGCAGTTATCAAGATACAAACTCTGTAAACACGGAAACCACGAGAAATTGGGAGAGACAGATAGTTTCGAAGAGTCACGGAGGTCAAGAACTTTCAACTTTTGGAACCGCTATTAAACAAAGGAAAAAATTTATTATTCCCTATTTAAATTTTGATAACAAAATAGTAAAACAAAAAAAAAAAAAAAAAAGATAATTGACAAATTGTACCTTATTTTCATTTTGAGGGGGATCATTCAAGATCCGTTCGAACAAATGATTTGATAATTGAAGATGAACTAGTTCTTGGTGATAAAAATTGGATGAGTGCAATTCCAAAACTTCTTGTGGTGGATTTCTATCCAAAAAACTAAACCATCTTAATTTGGAAGAAAGATGCGTCAAGTCTCCATTGAAATGGTCAAATCTATGATATTGGAGAAATCTTAAATTAGGCATCTTCAGAAAGTTTTCACTTCTTAAAATAGCTTGGGGTTGGGGTGGAAGATATCCATCTACCACGAGACCTTCAACCATTTGAATTTCCTACAATAGAAAAATAGTATTTAATGCACAACAAAACAGAGGAAAAGGAAAGATATAAAAACTTGCTCAAATGCATTTTATGTTTATTGTACTTTGGTCCATTCTCTTATACTTAATTGTACTAGGTTGGACAAAATAGATTTATAAAGCCATACTATATTCAGTGCTAGTCCTACTTACATAGGGTCCCAAGAGGGATTGTTTAGTGGGGTACTAATCTTTACTTCACTGCACAGTGGGTATGAGTAGACTTAACATAGCGAGATGTTACCATCACACTGAGCGACTGACAGTTTCACATGGTTATTTATAATAAAAACTGAACAAAGAAAGAAACCAAGCATGTATCTATTACCGTGTCTTCTGTCATTACTTTCCATATCTCATCATAAGACCACAATCTACTACGTTTGGTGGGGTCTCCATTGCTTTCTTTCATGACAATTCTCCGTCCCAAACATTCAAGTTGATCATGCATTTCCAATGTATCATCTTTTCCAATCTTTAAGAGGTGCTTATGAGTGAGTTCTTTTATTGCTAACATTGGACGCAACTCACAAGCTTTCCATATAGAAATTGCTTCTTCTAGATTCCAATATCTGAAATAACATGCAACATCAAGAAATATGGTTTTCGCATTAACACTTAAGTCATTGTAACTTATCATCAGTCTTCCAATGACCTTGTCTTCGTACTTTTTTATTGACGTTCCAACGACCTTGTCAGTAAGAATATCTTTCAATATTTCCAATACATCTTGCCATTCTTCTTTGTCTTTGTCAATTAGAAAAGAACCCAACACCTCTAGAGTTAAGGGTAATCCATCCGCATACCTTACGACTTCATGCGAAGACTGCTTATAATTTTCAGGAGGTTCTTTTTCTGAAAAGGCATACAAACTAAAGAGTTGTAGAGAATTCTCAAAATTCATTTCTTCAGGCTTGTATATTTGAATGTCTTTCCCAATTTTGTTGCTATGCTCATTCAAAATATGTTTATCCCTTGTTGTTATGATGACTCTGCTTCTTAGACCAAACCAATGGAGTTCACCAGCCAATGCATTAAGTTGTTCATGATCGTCCACATCATCAAGAATAAGAAGAATATTTTCTCTTTTAAGTCTTTCTGCAATAATTGTTGATCCTCTAGAAACATTGCTTATGTCATGATCCCTTTGAAAGATATCTTTAAGAAGTCTATTTTGCAAAGTAAGTAAACCTTTATTTTGTGATGTTTCTCTTACATCTCTAAGAAAGCTAGTCCCCTTAAAATTTTCAAAGATGCAATTGTAGACCTTTTCTGCAATAGTTGTTTTTCCAAAGCCCCCCATACCACATATTGCCACAAATCGTACATCATCAGAACCAACATTTAACAAAGAACATACTTTGTTTACATGGGAATCAATTCCAACAAGGTATTTAGGTCCATCAAAAGGGGTGCTAGATAGTTCTCTCAAAACCTTTTGAACAACTAGCTCAACAACATTTGACTGCTCCCTGTAATTATTAGATATCAAAAAATGAATCACACGATAAATTTAACAATGTATAAATCTTAAGTAATCCATGAAAAAGAGATGACTTCAACATTTTGATGGAATAGAAAACAACGGTGAGCACCACTCATGAGAATTAAAATATGGATAAAAATTTAATTAAAAACTAATTATATAGTTTTTTTTTTCTTTCACAAGTAAACCTAATGTATCATCAAAATAATACATGCCAAAGCATTTGGGCTACTGTAATTGACACCTAATTGTTACACAAGTAGAAACAAATCAACATCATCATTTAACAACATTGGTTTATTTTCAGTCAAACAAAAAGATAAATAGGATGTCAGCAACTGCTTATCTTGTCATGTATTCATGCTTTACATGATGGTGTTTCACATGGCTGTTTGATTTTTATTTTTATTTTTTAGAAACTAAACTCTGTTTTTCTTACTTGTTCAAAGGGTTATTGGACAGGATGAACAAATGTTGTCGTGCTGTCACGGGTGCTGTCACGGGTTCATTCAAAATAGGCAGAGGAAAAAAAAAAAAAAAACAAAGAAAGGACCTCTGACACCTCTGTACAGATATCAATAGGTAAAGATTTTCAAATCAGGTAATCAATGCGAAAAAAAAATTTCGTGATTGCCTGGTTCGTATGCAATGACATGGAATCTGATCTTCCTCAATCAGTTAACAAATCTCCTCCTAGGTTCTAGTATTATTTAAAATACTTTTTTAATTGGGATGGGATTCTTTAACTTGGACTTGGATCATCTCCAGTCCGTCTAGTCATTCAGTCGTAGACTGAACGGCCTAGATTAAAAGGACACGTATACCAATACATGGGGGGGCGTGTCCTTTAAATCCAGTCTGTCCGTCCACGACTAGACGGCTGGACGGACTGGAGACGATCTTTTTCCCTTTAACTTTGTATCTGAACTGAACAGCAGGTTTTCCCAGTTTGTAAGAAAATTTCATCCATCAATGGGGGCCTTTTTGTTTCATTGTAAGAGAAAAAGTGGGCTAATAGTTTTTTTAGGTAAAAAATATTGAGGGGAAACTAGAACAATATGGTAACAATTAACAAAGTGGTTTAATGGTTTGTAAATATTAGTGCCATATCCATTATTATTATTATTATTATTATTATTATTATTATTATTATTTTTGGGGTCATGGATGGGTTGAAAAACCTGATCCTTCTTTAATGACGAAAAAGAAGATAAAGCATTAAAATTCTTAAACTAAAAAAATAAAATGAATTATAGCTAATTAGAAATAAATTTGTTGTGAGAGTGGAGTATTACCTAATATTTGCATCTCCCTTGAGTGGCCATCCCTTTAGATTCCCCATTTCTTTCAAAGCATTCTTCCAACCATCTAAAATAGCAGTAGACTTACAGTTCTTTTGGTGTTCTTGAAATGGTCCCTCAAAGCTTCTGGTCTGATTTCGAACATCCCGTGGTTCAACATCAATGAATATTGGTAGAATAGTTTGACCGTCTGATATATGACAATTCCATATCTCAGCAAGTTCCATGAGACAATATTTGCTTTCCGCATAGTATTTAGAAAAGACAGGAATCGAGATTTTGGACCCTCGGATCGCTCTTAGAAGCGACGGACAAATCTTTTCCCCTTTCAAGAGTTCTTCCTCATCTACGAAAGTATTGATTCCATCTCTTTTTAGAGCCTCATGAAGCAGATAAACAAAATTATGACGAGTATCTACACCTCTGAAATTGATAAATACATCATAAGAAGAATTATCTCGTGATGATGAACCCATAGAATTGCAGTCCAGTCCCAGAGATGTTAGAATTGGACTCTCTCTTCTCTTTGCTTGTTTCTATTATGGAACCAACAATAGCAGCACTAACTCCAAAGTTGAATTTGAAGTTTCCCAAATGAAATAAGTAGGAGGAGCATCCAGCTCATCGTGGATTCGTTTTTCCTTGCGTTCTTTTAGGATTTTGTCTCCTTGTTTTTAATAAATTTGGGTGGGCCTGTGGGACGCATGCTTGACTCTCGAATCTTGCTAAAGTTGGTCAATATGATCGTCCCCATTAATGTTCAATTTATTATTGGAAAAATACCAATACTAAAAACGATAAATACTAAAAAATCCAATTCAATGCAAGAATTCTCTATGTATTTGCTTGTTTCTATTTTCTATTTTAAAGGAGTCCAAATCGTCTCCAATAGCTGGAGGTTTTAATCTAGTGATTGGAGTTAAGTAGGTGCACTTACTAATACATCGATAAGTACATTTGATTAACTCCAATCACTGAATTGATGATTGGAAATGATTTCTTTTTCCCAATAAAGTAAGTAGTGGAAGTTCCATTCGAAGTTTTCAAAATAAAATAGTTAAGGAGAGGCGTTGATTAATGGCATCCTCGTCATTGTCCATTCCTTTTTATTGCGACTTTTCAAGATTCTAGATGCCTTTTTGATGAAGTTGGAAATTGGGTGAACGCATGTGCCTGACACTACATAAAGAATATAGAAAAAACATACTCTTCATATATATTGTTCTTGTGCTCTTTTAGAGGCTGTTTGATAAAAAAATTTCTTTTGGTTTAAATTTTTATTCTAATTTCAAAAAGATTTAGGAGTATGAAAGAGTAAAAACATATTTGAGAGAGTAATGGTGGTGGTGGGTAACGGATGATGGCACTAGTGGTGAGTGGTGATGATTGATGACAATGGTGGTGGGTGAGAGGTGGTGGCGAAGGGTGGAGGTGGATGGATGGAGTGTGGTGGCAATGGTGGGTGGGTGGCGGTGGGTGGTAGTGGTGGTGGGGGGTGGTGGTGGTGGATGCAGTGGCGGGGGGTGGTGGGTGATGGTTGGTGGTGGTGGCGGTGGGTGGTGGGTGGCTGGTGGTGGTGGCGATGGTGGGTGGCGGTGGTTAGTGGTGGCGGTGGGTGGCGATAGTTGAGAGGATGGTGGTGGTGGTGGGTAGTGGTGGCGGTGGTTGAGGTGGTGGTGGTGGAGGCGGTGGGTGGTGGTGGTGCGGTGGTGGTGGTGGCGGTGGTGGTGGTGGTGGTTGATGGCTGGTGATTGTTGTGGTGGTTGGTGGTAGTAGTGGTGTGGAGTGGTTTTTTTTACTCCAAAATTTTACTCCGAAATCGAAAAGTATCTATTTTATGCTCCAAAAAATTGGATTCTAGAGTCCATTTGGAGCTGGTTCACCCATGGATTCTCCAGAAGTCCGAACCAGGTTATCAAACAGGCTTCTACTCCATTTATGCTCTAGAAGTCAGAATCCAACTTCTGAAATGTTATCAAACACCCCCTTAGAATTTTGTCTATTTTTTCTTATGAAGGTGGGTGGACGCGGATTCACATTGTCTTCTCCCAGTGGTACTGGGAGGACGCGGCAATCTTACTTGGATGGCCAACACGTGGTTCTCGGGTGAATCTGAGGCCTATATTCAAGCAGACACCCCCGTCGACTTGGCTTGTCGGCTGGGTGTCAATTCAAACATGGGTCTCAGATTCACCAAGAGTTACGTGTCGGCCATCCGATTAAGGCTGCTGCTAGTTCTGGGAGGAGAGGATGCGGATCGGGGTGGACACATGCCCGAGTCTCGATAAAATTGGTCAATATGATTGTCCATATTCTTCAATTTATTATTAAAAAATACCAATAAAAAACTAAAAATATAATCTATCTCAAATATAAATTTATTTTATTCTTTTTCTAATGGATAACTATACCTCTCAGAGACTCACATCCTCAAGTCTTACTTTTGTTGGGTTTGGTGTCTTGTATTTTGTGAGGTCCACATGATTATTGGGTTTGTACTTGTATTTACCACATGTATAGAATAAATCAGTAATTATATGAGGATTAAGATTTTTAAATTTTCTATAAATTGTTTCTACATGGGAAAACCTGGGTAAGACTGGTCTGACTGATGAGATAAGCTTGTCAAGTAGAGAACCGATGAGGACTGACAGATGAGATAAGTCTGTCAGTGGAGAGTTTGAGAGATTTCTTAGAAATAAAGATTTTTCTTTGCTCTCGTGGACATTGATATCCGACAATGAAATGCTGAATCACGTTAAATCTTCTTGTCTGTGTGTTCTTCATTCCTAACAATTTTATTACATATAAAAGCGGTTTGTTTTCCCTCTCCACCATTAAATGGTTGGCGTTACATGTGAAGAAATTTTTTTTTTTTCTCCATTCTTGAGTCTCCTCCAAAGTCTCTCTAGCTTGCACGATAACTTAGACAATTGTTTTTTTTTTTTTTTTCTCAAGAAAATATAATGAAATCCGTGAAAAATACAGTGTGAATATATATAATATGACCGATGTCCATTTAATGGTATTTCATACAAGAGCCAAATTTGTAAAATGGTATTAACTGTAATATTAAATACTGGTTGCTAAAAATCCCAACTTTAATAATGATAATCTATTTTATTTTTAATTATTTATTTTATATTTTCACTTTCTTTCATCTCTGATTTGATTTTACTCTTTTCAAATAAATTTGATCATTTTTTTTATTTTACATTGTCTGTGGCTTCCACCTCACAATGGACTCTTTTTTTTCGCGTCCTTCCAGGATTCCTTTCTACATTATTTTACAATTTATTTATTAAGTGACATCCATGGATTCTTTTTTCTTCATGTCTTTCAAGGATCATATGTTTCTTTCTTAAAAATGGGTTGTGAGCGGGGATAGAAATCCTCTCCTGCGCACCTGCGGACTGCTAAGAGTTGAATTTCAGTTAATTTATATACCGATGTATTGATATGCAAGCCAACTAAACTCCAACCCTTAGATCAATCACAGGACCCTCCTACTACAGGAGAGGATTTGAATCCTATGGGTGGATGCATACCTTACATTTGATAAAATTGATCAATATAGTTATATTGAACAATTTATTATTTAAAAAATAGAAAATTTTCATAAACACACCATTAAGGATTGGAAACATCATCTATGTCCACAAGATTGCAAAAACATCAACCACGTCCAACTAACTGACGGAATAATTAAAATACATTTTTACCCTTCATATTAAAAATTGAAAAATTAAAAGAGCATGTTGAATGACTAATTTGACATTTGTAATGGTATGTATATTTTCTCTCTCTCCTTTTTACTCTCATCCAAGCCTTAACCAGACTCCATCTGCGTTGGTTTCCTCTGTGGCATTGGTTCCCTCTGTGTTGTGGTTCACAGCGGCATCCCATCTCCGGCATCCCAGCTCCGGCACCAGGTAAGTTTATGTAAAAAATACGGTTGAAAAATCAAGAGACAATTAAGGCAAATTAAACCTATTTGGCTCTCTCTCTCTCTCTCTCTCTGAGGCGATGGATACAGAGTTACTTATATAAAAAGTATGATTGATCGTTGACCTTGCATCCACTTTCAAACATGGAGAAGTTCTATCTCTGCTGTTTTCCTCTTAATTAAACAGCAATTAGGTATTTTTCTCAAATAGACACGTTCAATTTACTGCGCCCTTTACGGGACTTAAGCTTGAACTTGAACAATATGGATGCAGAACACAGATGATCAGAGACCCATCTGATTCTGACCACCAGACCAGAATTAGAGTTTGTTCCATGATCTGATTTTGTATCAAAGGAGGGGGGGAGAAGGCATAACATGAATCAAACAGATGAATCATTAAAGAATATGATCTAATTAGTAAAAACTCATTACATCTTAGTGAATATATGAATCGAACAGATGAATAGTTGAAGAACCAAATTTCTGGGTAAATTGAACGATTATGCACATATCAACAAATTTCCAGAAGAACAATTCAAATATCTACTTCAAATTTTCATGATCTCTGTAACAAGACTACAAAAACTCGGAGAAGGATAAAACCTAACTATTGATACCGATCCAGCGGCCAAAAAAGAGTATCACACAGAGAACAATAACCTGGAACAGGAACCAACATATCTATTACCTTCATGACGACCATATCCACCGCCGCCGCCACCATAACTACCACCATCTTCGCTGCAGTAAACACCACCTCCTCTGGTCTGCACCTTATTGATGGTAATATTTCTACCATCAAGATCCTGGCAGTTCATCCGTTCAATGGCATCCCTCATCGACTGCTCATCGTGGAAAGTCACAAAGCCAAACCCTCGGGACCTACCAGTTTCACGATCACTGATTATCTTCGATTCAATAATTTTGCCATATTGACTGAAAGCCCTCTCGAGGACTTGATCATCAGTAACTCAAGCAAGACTACCAACGAAGCAACGAAACTCAACATCTGCAGATGCCATTTTTGAAAAAGAGAATGGATCAACGAAAACAAAAATCGAAAAAAGAAAACCCTAACAGATCGGAAAAAGATCAAGAGGATGATGAGAATCCACCTCAGTATAACACCGAAGAACCCAATTTCTATCAAATTGAAAATCAAAAAGATAAAAATGATAAAAATTAGTGAATGATGTAAGTGAGAGCCAAGGCTAAGAACATGACGAAGTATACAATCCCTTGATCGATCGTTGACTCTGCAACCACATCCAAATAGAGGATTCGATGAACATGAAGACCATCGCCGTCGTGAACAGAGATGATGGAGGTGAAAATTTGGAGGTAAGATAACTATACCATTAAGGGTATTTTGGTCTTTTAACAAGCATAAAAAGGTATTATCATCCCTTAAAATGTTCAACGCAGCTGACGTCAACGGGATTATTTTAATAGAGTGGACTTCGTGGATTAACAGAGCAAAGTTTTTGGGAACTAGATGAAGTTTTTGCAAACTAGTAGACGTAGATGAAGTTTTCAATCCTTAATGGTGTGTATATGAAAATTTTCTAAAAAAATAAATAAATAACAAAGTGGGTCTTTATATAACAATGTTTAAAATTTAAAGATAAGAGATGTAGTTGTCGTTAATTTTAAGGTACTGTCTATGTTTGATCAATAGGTCAGGAATAATATGAATAATTTACCCAAAAAATTATATGGAGTGTCTTTGTGGGACAAAATTTACCTACATGCTAAAATTTTTCTATTATCAAGTTTCATGTTCCAATTAAATGGTATTTTAAAAAATACAAAAACTTAATAAATAAATTATAAACCTGTGGAAAAAAAAAAAACCAAATTCTAATTCAGACGAAACCCGAATAATAGGAATTCTCTTTGTATTTGCTTGTTTATATTATAGAGCAAACAATTTTTCCAAAAATAGAAATTATAGAGCAAAAAATATGATAGTGGGAAGTTCTATTTAAAGTTTTCAAAATAAAATAATCAAAGAGAGGCAATGATTAATGATTTCGGATCACTTGCATTTACTTGTATCCCCTATGAATTCTATCACTGTGGATGTTTATGCAATCCACCATTAAGACTGTGGGACACATAGATATGAATAGTAATGTGATCCTATAAAAAAATACAAATACATTGCAGATGAATTATTCTCTTGATTATTTAAAAAAAAATTCTCTTGATTAATGGCATCCAGGTCATTGTCCGTTCGTTTTTTATTGCATTTTTTCAGGATTCTGTGTGTACCTTTTTGATGAAGTTGGAGATTAGGTGGATCCTTGTGCCTAACCCTTGATAAATAATTGTCGTTCAATTTATTATTAAAGAAATATAGAGAAAACCAAAAATATATATTATTCGTATATATTTTTCTCCGTTCTTTTAGGATTTTGTCTTCCTTTTCTTAATTTTGAAGTTGGGTGGACGCATGCCTAACTCTGGAGACATGATAAAATGTCAACACGATTGTCCATATTCTTCAATATATTATTAAAAAATACCAATAAAAAAAATATAATCTATCTCCAATATAAATTTATTTTATTCTTTTTTTAATGGATAATTATACCTCTCAAAGACTCACATCCTCAAATCCTCTTTTAATTTTATACTTTCACATGCTCATGTGTCTTGAATTAATAAACATTCTGTAATACATGTGAAGATGTTTTTTTCTCCGTTCCTAAGTTCTCCTCCAAAGTCTCTCCCGATTGCACAATAACTTAGACAATTGTTTTTTTTTCTCAAGAAAATATATTGAAATCAGTGAAAGAAACAGTATGAGTATGTATTGTCCAATTAATGGTATTTCATACAAGAGCCAAATTTATAACATGGTATTGACTATATAATATTGAATATTGGTTGCTAAAAATCCAACTTTAGATAATGATAATCTATTTTATTTTTAATTATATATTTATTTTATATTTCAGTTTCTTTTCTCTCTGATTTAAATTTGTTCTTCTGACATAAATTTGACCATTTTTCTTAATTTTACATTGTCTTACAATTAGCAACCTCACAATGGACTATTTTCCTTGCGTCCCTTCCAGGATTATGTATACCTTTTTGATAAAAAATGGATTAATGCATTACCAGAACACTTGATAAAGTTGGTGAATATAGTTGTTATATTAAACAACTTAGAATATAAAAAAATAAAATATGTGATTTTATTTACATAAAAAAAACTTATTAAAAAAATTGATTGATCGATCAAGCCACTTCTGGCTTTGGCTCGGAAGAATAGAAATTTTTTTTTTTGCAATTCTACTTTGATGAAATCAGCAAATAAACAACAATTTAATAATAAATGAGTCATTTCGTGGTTACTAATTTCCTTTTTGTATGTAGTAACTGAATATAAATCAATTATATAATACATTGATTCAGAGATTTTCTAATTTCATATGGGATCGGCAATTTTTTCCTTGGAAAATCCAGTCACCCCTCCCAACACCTATTCAGATTATACAAGAGGAATTTTGGCCTTTGAAACGAAGTGTGAGATCTTTTTGCTAGATTCAACAGGCGAGCACCGGATCAATGTCAAAAAGAATATCCCGAATATACAACGTTATCTACTCTGCTTTATTATCGTTTTTAGTGAATAACCACCCCCATTGACCCCCAATCTCTCTCTCAAAATTTTTGCTTTCAGTTGTTTAATTTTGGATGTATAGAAAGGGAAAAAAAAAAAAATCTGTATGGTTTTCTTGTCCCTCGAGTATTCTCAGCGATTGAAACACCATCCACCTATTGAAGATTCCGTAATTTAGAAATTGCCTCGAAATTACAATTCAATTCCAAAAATCCTTAGGCTTAATAGAAATGCAAAGCAGTAAAATTAGATTAGGTAGTATGATGGTGATGGTGGAAGAGTCAATTAGGGGTTGTTTGATAATACTCTAGAAGTTGGATTCTGATTTCTAAAACATAAATAGAGTAGAAACCTGTTTGGTAATTCGATTCGGACTTCTGAAGAATCCATAAGTGAACTAGCTCCAAATAGGCTCCAGATTTCAATTTTTTGGAGCATAAAATAGATGATTTTCGATTTCGGAGTAAAATTTTGGAGTAAAAAAAAAAACCACCCCACACCACTACTACCACCAAGCACCACTACCCCGACAACCACCACCAGCCACCAGCCACCATTGCCCCCATCACCACCACCATCACCACCGCACCACCACCACCAACCACCCACCACCCACCACCGCCACCACCACGTACCCCCCACCACCGCATCCATCACCACCCCCCATCGCCATCACCACTGCCAACATCATCCACGACCACCCACCTCCACCACCACCAACCATCACCCACCATGACCACCACCACCACCACCACTACCATCGCCACCACCCTCCACCCACCCACCGCCACCCTTAGCCATCACCTCCCACCTATCACCATCGTCACCAATCATCACCACTCACCACTAGTGTTATCATCCGTCACCCACTATCTCTATTCTGGAGTCCATGACTAAATTAAGTTAACAAACATGTTTCTATTCTCTTATACTCCTGAATCCTTTTGAAGTTAGAGTAGAAATTTGAATCAGAAGTAAGAATCCCAGAATTGAAATTTTAACAAATAGCCCCTTAAATTACCCATAACAAAATTGAAGGTACCATCGTAGAATAATGCATCTTGGTTGCCACTTTTTTATATAAATGAAATATAGTTAAAACTTAAACGTGGTATTTTCTTTCCTGGTAAAGGTTCTTTGGTTTTGAAATTGGAAAAATCTAGAGGGCATCATTGAAAATACGTTGTTTTTTTTTTTTTTTGGTAAATTCATCGAAGACACGTTTGCATAGGATGGGGGATTGACAATGATTGCTCTGGACTACTTTCCAGTGCTGGTGTGTCATGGCTCGTAACAATAAATAAGAAAAAAACAGAAAAAAAGAAATTATATGGAGAATTGAATTCTTTTCCAATTAAAAAGATTGGATTGAAATCCTCTCCTACAACAGTGAGGTTCCAATCGAATTCTAAAGGCTGGAATTCAATCGTTGGAATTTAATCGACGCATATATCAATACATTGATATTGGCATCGATTAAAATCCATCTCTTGACAATCCGTAGGTGTGCAGAGGAAGATTTTTATCCCTTAAAAATAGGTTCAATCAAATCAATGAAGAAAGGGCAAATTTCAATTAGAAATACTCTCTTTTTTTTTCTTTTTTTTTTTCCTCCTCTTTTTGTTTGTTTGTATTATAGAGCCAATAATACCAATAATGGAAGTTTCATTTGAAACTTCCCAAATGAAATAAGCAAGGACGAGGCATTGATTAGTGGCATGCAGCTCAGAGTGGATTCGTTTTTTCTTGTGCCTTTCAAAGTTTGTGTCTACCTTTTTCGTAAAGTTGGGTGGACGAATGAGCAGGATTTTTTTTTTTTTTTTTCTTGCGCTTTCATAGAGTTGGCCAATTACGTAATTGCAATATTGAACATCTTATTATAAAAAAATTAAAAAATAAAAAAAAGGGGAAATTTCAACCACATCTCTTGCAGAGAAATCCAAAAATATATATTATTCATAAATATTTTTAAGATAAATTACACTTGAGGTACCTGACGTTTTGATAAATTATACCAGAGGTATCTCACATTTCAAAAATCATATCGGAGGTACCTAACGTTTTGAGAAATTATACCAAAGGTACTTGACGTTTCAAAAATATTACACTTAGGGTACCTTTTACTTTTGTACTTTCAAATTTACCCATGTTTAGTATAACTTTCTTGGTCCCCTTTGGTTCACTCTCTCATCATCCCGTTGTCACAACGACTCACCACTCGAATTCCTATGTGCTCATCACTATCTCAATTTCCCACCCTCTCTCTTGTCCCTGTCCTCTCCTGTGACCTTTCCTCACCGATGGTTGCTCATCACCAAGTCACAAAATTTTCGACTATGGTACATACCTCTGGTGAAAACTTCGCACCCCATCTTACTATTTTTTCGACGAGTGTACCGACAACCAGGCACCAAATAAGGATAATTCAACAAGAAAATATCAGTCCCTAAAAATTTGAGGTAGATCTAATGGTTGACTTAAAGGATGCCAACGTTAAATATGGTTAATGTTGAAAATATGAGAAGAGACATCTCTAGCATGATTTTTGAAACGTAAGGTACCTTTGATATGATTTCTCAGAACATCGGATACTTCTAGTGTAAATTATCCATATTTTTCTTGCATTCTTTCAGGATTTTGTCACCTTTTCTTTTGAAGTTGGGTGGACGCATACGCATGCCTAACTCTGGAGACTTGATAAAATTGGTCAATATGATTGTCCATATTCTTCAATTTATTATTAAATAATATCAATAAAAAAATGAAAAATATAATTTATCTTGAATATAAATTTATTTTATTCTTTTTTTAATGGATAATTATACCTCTCAAAGACTCAAATCCTCAAATCCTCCTTTAATTTTATGCTTTCACATGCCCATGTGTCTTGAATTAATAAACATTCTGTAACATGTGTCTTGAATTAATAAACATTCTGTAACACATGTGAACATGTTTTTTTTTTCCCTTCCTCCAAAGTCTCTCTGGCTTGCACGATAACTTAGACATTTTTTTTTCAACCATGTTTTTTTTCTCCCTTCCTCCAAAGTCTCTCTGGCTTGCACGATAACTTAGACATTTTTTTTTTCTCAAGAAAATATATTGAAATCAGTGAAAGAAACAGTATGAGTATGTATTGTCCAATTAATGGTATTTCATACAACAGCTAAATTTGTAACATGGTATTTATTTTATATATTCAATTTCTTTTCTCTCTGATTTGAATTTGTTCTTCTGACATAAATTTGATCATTTTTTTAAATTTAACATTATCTTACAATTAGCAACTGTTAGAATATTATGAGTTTAGGGTTTCAATGAAACTCATTCAAACTCATTCCAATCTCATACAGTTGCCCTAGAACACAATAGAGAAATCATAAACTATGAATCATAAAGACATACCTATCTGTGAAGAGATTAATTTCATACGCTCCACGACGCTCCAAGACGCTCCAAGCTTTGATCGAAATCCCTCGGCTACAGTCTTCCACAGTCTCCAGAGGATATCCTGACGTCTCTTGCTAATGGGTGCAGAACTGATTGACCGTGGGCCCGTGGGGACTCTAACCCCGTATTTATAGAATACAGATGTAACCCTAAAACCCTTCCCACAATAGAATTAGGGTTACCAAACCTATCTCATACCGTGTGACGAACCAAATCAAACCGGTTATACCGTGTCAATCAGATTCCCACTGAATTAACTAGTTTAGATAATTAATTAAGCCCACATAAATCTAACAATCTCCCACTTGGGCTATATTAATTACAAAACTACCATTAACCAATGTGGCCACAGAATCCAACACACTAAATCGTCACTAACTTTGAAACATCCATCAAGCTTTCTAATGCGAGCAACAGCGAATAATACACCTTAACGTATGGTGTATAAACTTCTGTCAGCCACAACAGAGGTCTACTCAATACATGAATCGCCTGAGATAATGCATGAAACTAACCTCCCATGCGAGTCCAAACTTGATTAAAAAACCTTAATCAAAGTGCCCCAAAACCTTTATGGGCAACTTAACATGGTATTTAAATATTCCAGAATTATAATACCATACTTTGGTTAGACACCACCTTAAATCTTTGGCTAAAACACGCCTTGAAACTTTGGCTAAAAACCGCCTTGAAACTTTGGCTAAATCGCCTCATATCTGTGACATGTCAAACACATAACTATGTATGCAAAATAGCAATAACGCAAATGCTAATGTAAACAAAATCATAGTTACAAAAAACTATACCCATCAAACCATGAGTAATACAATCAAACACAGTAAGCAATGTGAAAACACAAGTATAAACATAAAGAGTCTCCCACTGATTAAGCATATCTAGAGACTCCCACTGATTCCCAGATCTTTGGCCACTTAAGCCTCTAATAAAATTATTTGTTTTTCAACCAATCTTATATTGGACATACCGTCCCTTAAAGACTCTCACTGACAAAACCTTCGTCTGAGAATCTACAACGATATAAAATCTTTTGACATCTTTCTTACTTGAAAAGATTCGATCTCCATTATACTTTGAAATACTAGATTTCATATTATTCGTTGAGAAGAACACAGCTGAACCGGTGTCAGAATACATCTCAATAGATTTAGAAGTGGAGTCTACAATCTCCAAATTAGAGAATAAATTTTCACACAAGATATCTTGCTTGTTATCTTTACTTAGAGTTACAAAACCCTATCACCATGACAATGAACCCTGAAGTTGATTTCTTGTCATCAATACAATCATTATAAATTACATCAAAATAGCCTAGAGTGTCACTACTTTTATAAATGAACATATGATCTTTGGTCATCTGCATATACCTCATGACCTTTCCTTTTCCCCATTGTCCAGTAAGCTATACCAGCATCCAACTGAAAAAATATCCTATGACACTCAATGAAAAGGCTATATCAAAAGATTACAATCTTAAACATATATCAAGCTCTTTACTGCATTATAGATGCTAATACTCAATATCATTCTTTGTTTACAATTCTGTCAATTTATCTCCTTTACAGATCTTAGCATCCGCAACTTACTAGTTATACATGCATACTGAACCGTTCGAAAACACGAACAATATTTATACTTTGAGATAAATCCAGAATTTTATTTTTTCTGTCACGAGCAAACTCAATTCCAGGTACAAAGGTACTTGCTCATACAGTTTTACATGTCGAATCCACTCCCACTGACCTATAGATATAAACAATGGTCAATGACAATCTCAACAAAGTTGAAAGAAGATACAACCCTATCAAACTTCAAATACCATTATCTGGATACCCGTTTAATCCACAGATTGACTTTATAAGTCTACAAAATATATCTTCTTTATCCTTACCACAAAACCTTGTGATTAAAATATATAAACATTTTCTTCTAGATTTTCTTTGATCAAAATGATCTTTACATTTACCTGATGCAACTCCAAAATAAAAAGAACAACTAAGATCTCAAACTTTGAAGTTCTCTTTCTCTTCCCTTTGTGTGATTCCACTTTGCTATAAATTTTACTTTGTAGCAATCAATTCTCCCACTGGAATCACACATTTTATTTGTATATCCATTTTTAGCCTATGAGTACACCGCTCATTGATAAAAGCATAAATTTTAAGTCTCGTTATTGTTCATAGACAACAACACATCCCTTATGGTCATTAAACATTCAAGAGTAATTTCATTACTAACAACTTGCTCAAAATCATTAAGATCTTCATTTTTGCCCATCACCAAAAACATATATTTTGAAGTACAACATGTGATTGGATGAAATCACAGATTTACATGGTCCAGTATATCTCTTCATTGCCTCATCTGGCTCTACTACTATGGCGGAAGCATTTCTGGTATCTCAATTGGTTGCTTTACACCCATTTTCAGGTGGTCTCATCAAACTTTAAGTTTCTTGAGTCTATTTTGACATCTCATATAACAACTCAATGTCCTAAAATAATCACTCTCATACGAGTGTTATGAAATCATGTCGATTTCTAGGTCTCATAACAAGAAGATAACTTAAACTGAATCTGAAACTGAAAACTGACTAACTAGCATTCTATTAATAATATAGGCTGCAATATCAATTCTTTCCTTACAGGATCAAATACATTCTTAGGCTTTTATAAATACTTGCTTAAATTTATCAGGGAATAAATCAGTATCACATGGTCTCCCAAAACTCTCTCATTCAGATTCAATAGTTTTAGTTCTTTTAATAAAAGTTTTTCCACCTTAATTTTTGTTATTTGGAAAAACAATCATAGACTAAACTGTAACAGAAAGTCTTAGATGAAATCTCGATGTCCACTAATTCCAATAAATCCTTGTTGTGAATAACCTTCACTTACTTTAATCTTGTCATCTTCTCTTTTAATTAATTCTCACATATATACATGTAATAAACCTTGGAAGGAGAATTTCAGAATATTATTCTTTCTAATCTTTCTTTGGACAACAGTCATAAACCCTTATGATCAGGGTGGAAGATTACAATATACAGTTTAACTTCTAAAGATAGAATAAATTAAAGATAATGCTTAAGTATCCAATATACTGCACCTTCCTGCTCAGATGTTTCATAATCCTTATTCCTTTTTCACTTAAACTGTCCAGCTATATAAATCTTTCTTTACATGTCCCTTCTGAGTCACTCTACAAGAATTTTATTCTACTTAGATCTATTTTATCTTGTAGTTTTTTAATGTCTAATTCTTTGTCATAAGGTTTCTGACTATTCCATGAAAAAATATTTTCTTTCTATAGGTTTTCCTACCCCTTTTACAACTTGTCTTTGTCTGGGTATATATTATGCACTATGACATTGGCATTCATATTTTTCTCTTTTCTTTGAACTTTTATCCTTAGTTCTTTCACTTTAGGGTTCACTATATTTTTGAGTACTATAGGTCACCAGGATCTGACTATACAATTCTTGTGAGGAAGTGAAAAGTCTAAAATGTCACTTACATAGGTTTTAATGAACCTACAAATATTCACTTATCCTTGAGCTTATCATTTATACTTAACAGCTCTACCTTGTATTTCCTCACATTTTGAATACCATCTCTTATCATCAAAAAACTGATACTGATGGACTTGAGTAATAAAACATCTCTCTGCCCCTTCTTGAAAAATCAAATCTTTCTTTGGATTTCTCAGAAAATATCATTTTTCAATGTTTCTTATCTGAACATTGCTTTACTTGATCTTAAGGACTGAACACCCTAAGGATCAGAATACAATTTTTCAGTTGAGTACATCTAGGTTAAACAATCCTAGACTAGTTTGTAGTTTTCATGTCAATTCATAAAACTGGCAGTCAAAGACAGGCATCTTAAGGTATTTAATCATTACATGTCCACAACAATGTAAATAACTGTAAGTCTATGATTAATACCAAATAAAATTAGCTAGCAATAATATATATACATACATGTGCAAGCTAATTAATATCTTTGAAAAGTTAACCGAACTACACACACATCCTTTGGGACAATATGTGCACTGGTCCTCTCAATATCTGTACAATAACTACGAAGAGATAATGACTTTCAAAAATCTCACCACCTTTGGGTGGATGAAGACTCCTAAAGTCACAATCCTCCAACCATGTGCATGAGTTATTTATTTTCTTTGACAACGCCACCTTTGGGTGGACAGTGTCATTCTTTGCTGCATCCATAAAAGTGAGAGTTTATGTTAGTGTCACTTTTGTGTGAACACTATATTTCCTTATAGTAGTTTGTAAATGCATAAATGCTAGATTTGAGCATATTATGCTAAAACTAAGATTGCCACTTTGGTGGTCACACCATAATCCTCACACAATAGCTATAAATCATAATTTGAATAACTTGGACAATGTCACCTTTGGGTGAACATTATCAAAACTGAAGCATTTACAAATACATATTCTAGAATTTGAACACATCATAATAAAACAAGGTTGCCACTTTGGTGGTCACACCAAGTTCCACCATGATATGAACAAATCCTAAACTGCAGCTTATGCGAGATATTTATTTAACCATGAATGTTTTAAAATATAATTTTACAAGTCTAAACATTCATATGAACATGCACATTAGCTCAATCAATCAATTTTGTACAATAACTTTAAGAAAAATCAGCAAAAACATTGCAAATCGAGTTCCCATAGGGTATTTTTCCATAATAATATATTTTTAAATGCATCAAAATGTACCAAAATTTATACCAGATTGAAGAGCATTAAAAATGGAGTCCAACGAAATAAACCGGAGGTCAATCCGACATTCCTAGCTCCCAGAATCACTGTTTAATGTCCTTTTTATCAAAATCAGAAGCCAAACAGACCCTTATAGGAAAATTCTGTCTGGGTTGGTTTGGTTCGGCTCGGTCTGCCCAGGATCAGTTTGGTTCGATTTGAATCGAACCGAATATTCCAAAAACCTTTTTTTTTTTTTTTTATTCCTTCAAACCGAACCGCTTTGGTCTGGTATGGTTGAACCAGAGAATTGGTTCGCCGAGCCAACCACCGGTTCAAACCGGTTCATTTTTTCGGGTAACCGGGTCAAATCCCGGGTTTGTTTCAATAGTCGGGTATTCGGGTCGAGTCTGGGTCGCACGACTAGGCGCACGTGTATGAGCCTGGTCCTGGGCTTGGGCCTTGCCTGACCAGGCTTGGCCCGACCAGGCTGGCTCGGCCCTAGCCCCGACTGCCTTCGGCTGGGCTTGGCGCGGCCTGGCCGGCTGGGCTTGGTGCGGCCTGGCCGGCTGGGCTTGGCGCGGACTGGTCGGCTGGGCTTGGTGCGGCCGGCCGGGCTTGGGGCCGGGCTTGGCGCGGATTTTTTTTTTTTTTTTTTTTTTTGGGGGAGATGACTCGGTCCGAGCTCGGTTAACCCGTTAGGGTTTCCGAGTTGACCCGGCGATGACCGGGTCAACGCCGCCAGAAACATTTTGGTTTTTTTTTTTTTTTCTTCCACCCGCGAGTGAGATCCACTCGCGGATTCCGGCGGCGATTGGCCGACACCGGCGATTTTTATATCGCCGGCTCCGTCTCTTCGTGACCTTTCCAACGGTATATAGCTTGACTTGTTTTCTCGGTCGAAAAAAAATTTCATGTATGGAAAACTCCGACAGATATGATCGAGATTTGATCCAAAACTTGAGAAAAATTTCTCTTTTAATTTGACCACATTATCAGTCTTTATAATCGATCTCCATCGATTTTAGGTCTGTATGGTTGGCTCTGATACCAACTGTTAGAATATTATGAGTTTAGGGTTTCAATGAAACTCATTCAAACTCATTCCAATCTCATACAGTTGCCTTAGAACACAATAAAGAAATCATAAACTATTAATCATAAAGACATACCTGTCTGTGAAGAGATTAATTCCATACGCTCCACGACGCTCCAAGCTTTGATCGAAATCCCTCGGCTACAGTCTTCCACAGCCTCCAGAGGATATCCTGACGTCTCTTGCTAATGGGTGCAGAGAACTGATTGACCGTGGCTGTGGGGACTCTAACCCTGTATTTATAGAATACAGATGTAACCCTAAAACCCTTCCCACAATAGAATTAGGGTTACTAAACCTATCTCATACCGTGTGACGAACCAAACCTAACCGGTTATACCGTGTCAATCAGATTCCCACTGAATTAACTAGTTTAGGTAATTAATTAAGCCCACATAAATCTAACAACCTCACAATGGACTATTTTTCTTGCATCCTTCTAGGATTTTGTGTGCCTTTTTGATAAAAATGAATTAATGCATTACCTGAGCACTTGATAAAGTTGGTGAATGTAATTGTTATATTAAACAACTTAGAATATATATATATATATATATATATATATATATATATATATATATATATATATATATATATATATATATATATATATATATATATATCTGTGTGTGTGATTTTATTTACAAAAAAAAAAAAAAAAAAACTTATTAAAAAAAATTGATTGATCGATCAAGCCACTTCTGGCTTTGACTTGGAAGAATATAAAAAAAATTATTTTGCAATTCTTCTTTGATAAAATCAGTGAATAAAACAATTTAAAAAAGGAGTAATTTCGTGTTAACTAATTTCCTTTTTATAAGTAGCAACTAAATACAAATCAATTATATGTATAAATAGTGGGTTTTTTTTGGTAAATTATAAATAGTGGGTCATGTTTAAGAAGAAGGCAGATGGCAAGATGTAGATGAAGTAGTTTTTTGTGTCGGATCCACCATGACATTGCAATTTCAAAGACATGAAGGAGTTCTATTTCTTTTTTTTCTTTTTCTTTTTCTTTTTTTCCTACTAAATATCATAGTGAATTTATAATGCTAAAAAGAAAATGATTACAAAATGTACAAGAAAACAAAGGAAAGAAAAGGAAACTTTTTCCATTTTGAGCATTGCCTTCTGAGGAAAGGAAATCAAACCAAATAACAGTTAACAAAATCTTAAAGAAGGTCAGTTTTGAGTATATCCCAATATATCTTCCTCTGAAATTGAGAACGAACAGGCAAACATTAGAGATTTGAGTACGAACCACCAACTGAGCCAATCCATCAGCTACAACATTCCCCTCTTGGAAACAATGCATTACGTACCACTTGATATGATCCAAAAACAAAGAGGGTCAGGACCATTCTTTTTTGTACTTCCACGATATTTTTCTTCGTAATAACCCCTCAACAATAACCACCGAGTCGGCTCTTGGGGGGTCCGAAAATGGAAGACAATAGCTGGTGACCGAAAGGATGCCTCTTTTAATGTTGGGTTGTGTCTTGTATTCTGTGGAGTCCACACAATTAATAGAGTTGTACTTGTATTAGAATTTGGTCTATTACATGTATAGGATAAACTTATAATTGTAGTGGGATTAGGATTTCTAGGTTTCCTATATATGTTGTCTCGTGGGGAAAACCCCTAGAAGAAAAAAAGGTGGGTGACAGTGGTGAGGTCCTGTGAGAGGAGAACACTCGTCGGGTGGAGAGTTGTAGAGATTTCTTGGCAATAAAGAATTCTCTTTTCTCCGTGGACGTAGGCATCCCACAATGGGGTGTTGAACCACGTTAATCTTCGTGTTTTTTTTCCTTTTTGCGTCTCCGATCCTAACAAGTGGTATCGAGCTAGGGTTCTTTGAAGAGCGAAGGAGGTGCAGCGATATGAAGAAGAAGAAGAAGAAAAAAAAAAGGGGGGATTTGAATCCGGCACGGTACACATAATGGCCGGTTGATGTTGTCTGGTGGGTAAAGAAGGACTAGCAAGGCTGCGATAAGGAGTCGGTTCTCTAGGTGCGCCGGAGGTGCAGAGGTGAGAGACTTCGGGTTCCGAGTGTATCCGGAGTTGCGACGAGCTGTGTGTGATAATATCTTTCCGGTGATCTTTGTGGCGGTGGAAGAGGTAGAGTCACATCACTTTGTACGGCGGTAGGTATGCGGGACCAGGGCCGGGTGTAGGCTATGCCCGTTTGGGTGTAGCGGTTTGACGCGAGACGAGTTCTGGACTCAACGTCAACGGGTTCTTCTTCAAGGTGGTTTGTAGAATTCAAGCCAGGTGGAGATTTGTTGGGTTGTGTCTTGTATTCTATGGAGTCCACACAATTAATAGAGTTGTACTTGTATTAGAATTTGGTCTATTACATGTATAGGATAAACTTATAATTGTAGTGGGATTAGGATTTCTAGGTTTCCTATATATGTTGTCTCTGTGGGAAAAACCCTAGAAGAAAAAAGGTGGGTGACGGTAGTGAGGTGTGAGAGGGGAACACTCTGTCAGGTGGAGAGTTGTAGAGATTTCTTGGCAATAAAGAATTCTCTTTTTCTCCGTGGACGTAGGCATCCCACAATGGGGTGTTGAACCACGTTAATCTTCGTGTTTTTTCTTTCTGTTTGCGTCTCCCGATCCTAACATTTAATTCAATCGCCAGCTGACAAATCACACACTCCATTGACGGTTTGGCTTCATCAAACCCACACCTTATTTCACTGCTACCATAGGTGATAAGCCACCGAAGATATTCCAGCCTCCCAAATATTGCTTCCAACAACCACATTTCCTTTCCCCTTCCACTAGGAAAACATAAATAGTTGCATAGAATTAAATTCAGGCCAACCTAGGTTAAACCAACCAACAAATTCCTTCCACACCGCGTTTGCAAAGTCAGAAAGCATAAAGAGATGAGTAAAAGTCTCACAATCTTTGCTACACATGTTGCATCTTGACGTCAATGGTATCTGTCTAGTCATAATTTTATCATCTGTGAGAAGAATCGAAAAACTCTCAAGGATAGGCTCTGAGCTTGATGTACCCGGACTCGCTGTTTCACGGATTTTTACATCTGAATGAGCGAAAAAAGAGAGCTGAATTATATTTGTTTCTAGATTGGAAAGGTTGACTGATCAGGATCAAAGAAAAAATGGAGAGTCTCAGGTTTGGATTCACATCCTCTCCTGCATGAGATTCGGTAGGAGGGGCGGCAGCCTGGATGGATGATTGACACCTGACTCTCGGGTGAATCTGAGCCCTCTATCAGAGCCGACAGGGATGTCGGCTCAGCTTGTCGGTTTGGGTGTCTACTCGAATAGAGAGTTTGGATTCACCCTAGAGCCAGATGTAGACCATCCATCCAGCCCGTAGCCCCTCCTGGCGAATCTCAGGCAAGGAGTGGATTTATTTCCCTCAGATTCAGAGTAGGATTCCAAACTGAAGAAAATCATGATGGAGTAGAATGCTACCGCTGCAACGCTTGCAGAGTCAGAGGAGGATCCCAAACTGAAGAAAACCACGATGGAGTAGGATGCTACCGCTGTAACGCTTGCCAAGCTGGCCAAGCTGATTTTGACACAGGACCCACCTGACTTAGTCATAGACCACGCGAGCTTGTCTTCACAATGATGAGGAAATCTGCCTAGCTGGAAAATTCCAACGACCTTTTACAATAAAATCTGAATGAGGAGTCTTCTTCCCCTTAAAAACTTCGTATTCTAATGGAGAGACATCCGTAATATTCCTTCTTTTCTTATACTATTTATTCGCCCTCAAATTACTCTTTCTTTAATCTTTTTTTTTATGAATCAAAATATAAAGAGTTTTTCTATATGACAACCTGTCATGTGACATTAACTCCTTATTAGGAACGAAATTGGGCTATCACTAAAACCTCCGTTACCATCTCTATAGTGTAATTGTTTTCTCTTCTCAAGTATATCTGTTCACATAATCGAAGGCACGAATCCCAGGATTCGGATCGTCTCCTATTCATATTAAAACAGGATGACATCCAACTGTCGATTGATGGATAACAGCTAGACGTTATTAAATCGAACGGATGTTATAAGTTGGGTTATCAAAAGCCTACAATGAGACACCTAACACAATTAAATGTCTTTTTTGAAAACTTTGTAAAAATACGATTCTCAACAGAACTTGCAAACAAAGGTGAGGTGAAATCAGCTTCTTTTTCTTGTTCGGATTCCAGTTTTGCAAAAAAATTTCTAGTGTTTCTCTATTCATCCCTAACCAACAAATGCGAGCTATGATCATTTCTTCCTCTTCTTCTTCTTAAACCTTCTTCTTCTTGGCTGAATATATCTATGGTCATTTCTTCTTCTTCTTCTCAAATCAAATTTCTTCTTCTTCTTCTGCTCCTTCTCAAACATGTCTTTCGTTCGAATTTTTAAGTTTTTTTTCTTCAAATTTTTGGGCATGGTGTGATGGTGTTGGACTCTTAGCAATTATGGCTGCTGGGGTCGTTTGTAGCGGCGGTAGTAACGGGCCTGGTGGTGGCAGTGGTGGTGGAGCTTATTCAATGGGGCTGGGTCGGATTTGGGGACACAGGAGTGGATCCCAACCGCCAGTGTCAACAACACATCAGATCGGTTGGTTTTTCTTTTCACAGCAGATGCCAGATTGGGAAGGGTTTTTCTTTTTACAGCGTGGACTTTTCCCTTTTTTTTTGTCAAATACTTAACTGAATTGAGTGCGACTGAAATTATAGACAATGTATGCGATTACGTGAATTAAAAGTAAAGCTCAGGGGGGCAAAAATCTTCCATTAATTATTTATTCAAATTGAATTATGGTGTTCACTGAAGGAGGTTTATATAGACTTAAAATATACCAGCCATACCCCTAGGTAGTGAGACCACCCTTGCAGTGAGATATAGTGAGGATCTTATCCACTCAAAAGGATTTTACGTGTATCTCGATGCATTTTGAATGGACAAGATCCTCACTACACAGTTGCCTCACTTCGGAAGATCTTTTTCCTCCCAGAATAGTTCGCTTGTGGATTTACGTGTATCTCAATGCATTTTAAATGGACAAGATCCTCACTACACAGTTGTCTCACTACAGGAGATCTTTTTCCTCCCACAATAGTTAGCTTAAGGTTTTATGAAGATAATGACGATGGATTCTGTTTCTTAATCTGCCTTTTGTCTCTAGTACTGGAGAACGAGTCCGAGTTAGAGAGAGGTAATTTTTCTTTGTAATTTAAAACAAAAGCAGAAGAAAACATGACAGTATAAGGGAAACTTTGTGGATGGATCTCCACACCACAATTCAAAAGCTGGAAAGAATAAAGAAAACTTATGTTAGAGATAAGACGGTGTGTATCTCAACACCCCTTTGGATCGTATGATTTTGCCAGTAGAAATTTATTTGTACTTGTCATTCTTAAAAATAACTAATTACATAAGATTCAAACAAGAGATGAATTAGTGATGAATAAATTTGCAGTTTAACTTAAAAATTAGTGATAATAGGGTGAAATTATAACGGCTTACTTTTAGTGATGCCAACAGCACTTCCATGGATGGATTTCAATGTTGACAAAATTCATTTCCAAGCACTTAAAATCTTTCAGTTTTAATATGAACCTGATCGTGTTTCACAAACTTCCTTCAGTTCGCGGGTAATGCTCAGAATGGTGGGAATACCATTTTGAGAATCCAATTCTTAAAGAAATTTTCTTCAACTTATTGAAGAATTTGAAGAGGGAATGGTATCTTTCTAGAAGAATAAGAAAAGTTTGAGAAGGAGAAATGACCATGAACAATCGGACATGATTCACTGGTTAGGGATGAATAGAAAAACCCTAGAAAAATTTCTGCAAAACTTGAATCCGAACAAGAAGAATTAATGGATTTCACCTCAATTCTGTAAGAGGGTTCTACTGAGAATCCTGTTTTACAAAGTTTTTGAAGAAGAAGAAAGAGTTTCAGAAATGAATCCCTTTTTTTTTGCAAAAATTTTGTTTGCGGGTTAATGCTTTTCAATCGTGTTGTAGAAAAGAAATTTCAAAAAAGACATTTGATTGTCTGTTATGCTTTTTTTTTTTTTTGGTAATATGCTACTCATTATAAGCTTTTGACATCCCAACTTATAACGTCCATCCAATTAGTGTCTAGTTGTCGCCCTCGAGGGGAACTGGATGTCATCCTGTTTTAATGCCAACAAGAGACGATCCGAATCCCCAATCCCATGCACATGTAGATATTTAAAAAAAGAAATAATACAGGTTCTTCCTAGTATGCCTAAAGAACAAATGCCTTCAAAAATTTCTGAAAAAGACAACCATCCCTTTTTTTTAACAGAGTTAAAGTTAAATTTTCAATTGACAATTATACCCTTAAATGTTTTGTTGCTTTTATTGTTAACATGCTTTTAGGCATACTACTGGGGGAGAATAGCCATCTTCTCTGCTGTGTTTTGTCTATTGGATTAGCTGGATTATTGATCAAACTAAATTTTCATGCCCTAAATTCTAAAAATTTTAAAAGCTTCACCAACCTCACTTGAGGCATCCCTCCAATCCCCTCTTGTTGCAGTATGTATAAAGCTGATGACTGATTTTTAGTGAAGTAGGGATGAATCACTTTAGTTAGGATTTGGGGATCAATTGTTTTTTTGATTCTCCTACAAAGAGGACTTGCACAATCAATCGAATCCCAAGCTCGTCGGAGATGATACGAATCCTTTCTTGATCGATGACGAGGTTTAACAAAGCAATGGCAAGAGCAATTTGAGCATCAGGAGAGGCACCTTCCTTCAAGAGCTTCAGGAGTGGAGGGACACATAGCTATATTTGTAATTCTAGCTCCATGTTTATATTGTAACTAGTAGATTTTAAAAAAATCTGTCATCATAATCATAGGAGAGATTTCAGCTATTCATTATATTTACATCCTCTTACAGGTTGAAAAAAGAATAAGCAATGATTTAAACATTTTGTAATTTCACAGGGTATCAGCATAAACTCTTTCCTTCGAAAATCCAGCACTATTCATGGCTGCTGCCCCAACGGCCACCCCAACCACTGCTAGCACCTATTCTGATTACACCAGAGGTATTTGAAATTAAGGGTGAGAGATTTTTTGCGAGATCCCCAGACAAGCACCAAATCGATGTCAAAAAGAATATCCTGAACATAAAACGTCACTTACTCTTCTTTATTCCTTTTTTTAATGAATAACCGTCCTCTCTCACCCTCAATCTCTCTCAAAAATTCTGCTTTCAGGCTACGTTTGGATATAGAGCAAAGAACAGGAATTATTGATGCCGGCATAAATTGAAAACCAGTTAAGTGGCCTCATGCCTCTCTTAGTTTCTGCTTTCCTTTTATGTCTTGTGTCTCTGACATTTTTTTTCTACAGCTGATGTGGGATAAAGTTTTTCACACTCCAATATTTCATACACTTCTTTCGCTCCTTTGTAGTCTCCACAGTTTTAGTCGCACATTGACTTAACGATTGAAGATTAAAAGAAATGGAAGTTTATAATTAAGTCCCCTTTGGTTGTGTTGGTTACTTATCAATTAGAATCGGTGATTTAATCATTCAAAATTTATCCAATTGGTATGAGTCCGATTATAGATCAATCGGTAATGATCACGATTAGCCAGTTTGTAGCTTGTTTGTTATAAGCCTGATTATAAACTGGTAACCAACTAACTGAATATAAATAGGTCAATATCCGACTTATGATGACCGATTAATTGAACGATGCACACTCTTTTCCCCAATAGTACTCTCCTATTTGGCATATTAGGTATGCCCTCCTCTTCTTCCATGACTCAATGCAATATGGGACATATTTAAGGCATAGCTGATATAGTACCCTTTTATATATAATCAATCACATCCCATGAAATGAAACGGTAATCATTTTTTTTTTCAAATAAATATTATTTTTATATTTCTAGTAATTGTAGATGATTGACATATGGCATAAAATATTTACAAAAATAAAATAATAGTTATTAGATCAGATTGGCCAATCCGGGCGATTCGGGACAATGTCCGATTGACCTCAAAAATCTGCCAAAATCCGCGATCGGCATTGTCCAAAACGGATAAAAATCAACCGATCGGATACGAATGTAACTTTGTCTCTATGGGTTATAAGGCATAAGAAGGGAATATTGATTGCTCATGGTGAATTCGTTTTTCCTTGCGGTTTTTCAGGTTTCTATGTACTTTATTTTTATGAAGCTGGGTATATAGACGTATGGTCAGTATGATTGCATTGTTCAACTTATTATTAAAA
>JAMYWD010000131.1:0-23000 GCA_028583415.1 Protea cynaroides
CTTGGTCGGATGATTGGTCTTTTAATTACTTGCTTAAGCAAGGACTAGGAGATGAACTCAAATTTGAATCTCTTCTCCCTTCCGCATTCCGGTAGTCTAACTTAGAGTAAGACCCATGCATCCAAATGAAAGAGAAAATATGATTGTAGAAAATAAAAAAGATTCCCATACTAGCAGTGTAAGATGTGTTTTCACATCCTCCCACATTCATTTGGAATTTTCACTTGTTTTTCTCCTTGATCATGTGAACCCATACCATGATTGATGTGGAGTAAGAGACTCTCCCCACTACTAACGGATTGCAAAACCTTCTCCATTATAAAACGAACAACAAATAAATCCGTCTCCATGAATTGGTCCAACTTTGCTTTAGGGACCCAAAAAAACAACACCCATGAGTACTCTCACTTTCTTATTTTGTCTGCTGCTTTCTTATCACTGTCCATTTTATCTCATTAATGAGTCTTTCGGACCGGTGTCAATAAGGTTTGGACGTGGATTCCTTTTGGCGTACATTCATTGGAGGTATCATGGGAACCATAAAATTATTGAAAGGAGGTAGTTTTGGTACTTGCAAGACGAGAGGGGAGGGGTTTGGCGCCGACCTGACAAATTGACATTGATGGAAGAAGAAGAGTTGGATACGTTCAAAGCTTCTAACCATTCGCCCTAGTCTAGAGGGGATGGAAACTGATGTAGAGATGGAAAGGCCTTTTTATGTGGATTCCCTCCAAACCTTTGAAATATTGAGAATTTGCGATGGAGGAGGTGATGATCACTCCAACAACCTCATTGCTACTGAATTTAAAGAGAATTGAGAGTTCGGATTTGATAATCAGACTCTCACAAGAGCTCCTCAATTTGCTAGTCACAGAAATAATTTTTTTGCGTTATGGGGTAAGACTGGATACATTCTATCCTGTTCCCAGGCCTTGTAGTAATGGAAGCCCCATATATCGAGAAGTTCATTGATAAGCCACTGACAAACTATTAGAGCTGTGTTAGTCCAAAGTCCAAACCTCCTTCATATGATGGAATTGAATTTCCTACAATAAAAAAGAAAATCTCTATCTTTCCGTTCTACAATCCGGATGATTTTTGTGTGACGGAATTGAATTTAATATAATTACCAAGATTAATTTCTATTCAAAAGGGTACACTTAATCAAGTGAAGTTTGTCCCGGACAAAGCCATGATAGAATTTTGAGTATATGTTATAGGCATGAGTTCAGATGCACGTACATATACTCTCCATGAGATCCCATCATCATCTAAAGGATATAGACCGAGTGGATATAAATAATGATGAAATCCAATGGAAGTGTGAAACATTATTCTCATGCCTCTAATCAAATTTCAACCAAATATAAGGAAATTGGACTTTGACCCAGCCACACAAGGTGGGTTGTAGTATTGAACTTTTTTTTTTTTTTTTTGATAAAAGATTTATCTATTCATTGAGGAAACGGTCGAGGTATCAATTTTACAAAGATTGACAATCCAAGGAGTGGAGTTGGGCCATAACACCTTTCCCTCACAGGTCATAACCCCCCGAGCTAGGAAATGGGCAACCCCATTTGCATCCCTAGGAATGAACTGAAACCTAATAGACTCAGCGTATGAAGATCACCTTCTAATATCCTTCCGAAAAGAATGGACATAAACATTAACAGAGGAAGACTCATCTAACAAAAAAAGTAATAAGATTCTTACAATTAGACTCAACCACCAAGTTATGAAAATTATCTCCTGGATACCTGCATGAAGCGCCAAGGCCTCACCCGAAAGCACAGAAAGAAAAGTATAGGCCATGACACCGCCAACAGGGGATGACCCACATCATGGGTATTGAACTTTAGTTAAATATAAGAGGGGGCCTTTGGGGTTTATATAATTGGATCCTATGCTTAAACCAATAGTAGTAAATACCCCCACCCCCCCCTTTTTTTTTTATTGGGTCCCAATATAAATTTATTTGAATAAATTGAGGATAGTTCATTTGTGGGTACATGAGTCTTCCACAGGATTTCATCACCATATATATTTAATGGATCCAACACTTGATGGATATTTTACACTCTAAAAATGGGTCCCACACCCATGAACAATGATAAGATTCATGAAGATTATATATATGTCGATTTGAACTGAACTATATACCCACAAGTTGGCATTTTAATTGGCTGACCAATTTAGGGAGTCATAGAGAACCGTGGGGGACACACATTCTGCTGTGGGTCAAAGTATCTTGATTCTCAGCATCTACCTTGCAAGACTATATACTCAAGCCCACTATCTGAATGGAGTCATTTCAGTCTGTCTATTTTTCATTAATATGGGCTTTGCCTAGTAGAACCCTAGACAATACCTTGAAATTCTACCGCCCAATGATGTAAATTAAACAACAAATGTAATTACAAAGGCTATAAACTTAATTGGATTTGTAGAAACATCAGCTATGAGACCTTGACCCAAACAAATAGGCAACAAGAAAACAAACTAATTAAAGAAACTCCAAAACATGATTTGTGCTCCTCTTTCTGTGGTGCAGATAGCATTGGTTCATTGACATCAATTAGACACAAGGAGGACTTTCATGTTGATAAAGACTTAAATGTGTTGCTTCATTCAAAATATTTTATTTCTTATTTTCAACCAGAGTTTGAAAGCATTCAATGCAGTCCCACTATAGATTCCGTGGACTGCACGCTTAGTTCTCACTTAAAAGGGTAATATAGTAATTCTATCCTTAATTTTTTAGTAAGGTAATCATGGATTCTTTAAGTGGCCTTGTTAGACTGGTCAGTTATCCTATTTCACTTCATTCTTTTTAGGGATTATATTTTGGTTTCTAAAAGAATATTTCAAATGTTTCATTTCCCTTTTAAAAAAAACTTACCCAAAAATAATAATATAGTAATTCTATTTATTGAATATGTATGAAATAATATGAATATTATTATATTCACATCATCTTTTGATATATTTTTTTTCTCTTGGTTTTTCAGCCATATATAAATTTTAGGTAAATTATATATATTTTTTACTGGATGGTGAAAGTTCCATTTTATTCCTCCACAACTCTTTTTGATTGAAACTTAATCTTAAATCTCATTACTACAAGACTATATTCTCATTTTGCCCTACCAAGGTGACCAATATGTGTGCTTCTCCCATAGAGGGTATCCTACCTTGCCTTTCACATTGATCACTCTTGTTCTTTTTGAAACATTTGAATCCCAATATGACTAAGATTTGATTAGTGTTTATTCATAAAATTGAATAACATAACATACAATTGTTTCTATCTTAAGAAAATATAAAACAGTAATTAAATACATCTCCTTAATCTTAAAGCTTAGTTTGGTTGTAAAAGAAATTAAAGGAAAATGAAGTGAAAATTTTTATAATTCTAAAACAATATCTGCCATCTGTGGCTTAGTCCCACATTGAGTGTGTGAAGGTAAATTTATGTGGACGTATGACATTCTGTGACCCCATAGGTTAGTCATCTCTTTTAGAATTAATGTGTGTTTTCTTTGTCAAAAAAAAAAAAAAAATCAAGTGAGACAGCAAACTTATTTTCCACAACTTATATGAGTGCAAATTCATGATTTGCACTTGGACTTGATGTGGAAAGCAATTTGTGCATTAAGATTGGTGGATGTAATTCATGAACTTTAATAAAAAGTACTCCAAATAGATTCAGGGAATCTCTAAGCACAAATGGACTCCTTGTATTGAAGGGTTTGGGTTTATCTGATTTGCTTGCCACTCGAAGTAATCAGGAAGTAGGTCTTCTTAGAATTTTGATTTTTGTAAGGGATAAATTAGCTTGAATTACCTTTTCTCTTTTACCACCATACAAAGGTCAGGAAAAAGTATCCCAAAACACTTAACGTACTTGAAGAAGGACATCTCTTGAACTCAACTTCCAATTTAGGTAGTTTCCCACTTCCCCCTTTCGTCTCTCTTCTCTCTCTCATTCATACTGAGCTATAAAAAGCTGAAACTGAATCCAAAGCATTAGAGAAGAACACATTACTTCCAAAGCCTTTTCTTGGGGTTACCAGGATGGATATTAAGAAAGTCTTCCACATGATAGGAGGAATTGGAGAGACAAGCTATGCTGCCAATTCATCACTTCAGGTCTCTCTCTCTCTCTCTCTGATCATTTTATGAGGCTTTCATATGTTTGTCTTCAAAATTGTCTTACCTTCTCAGAATCACCCTTGTAAATCATTTCTGGATCACATACATAGATCATAGTAGAACTGATCAGTGCATGTTTTTTGTTTGTTAGAATAATATTTTTTTCTTTGATTAATTAACTTAATTAAGGTTTTTTTTTTAATTGAATTATCCAGAAAGGAGCAATCGATATGGTGAAGCACATAACAACAGAATCCATAGTGGAACTTTATCTGGCAACAGCTCCACAAAACTTGGTTATAGCGGACCTGGGCTGCTCCTCAGGACCCAATACATTATCGGTGATCGGAGAAATAATCGATGCCATCGACAGGGCACGTCTTAAGTTTATGGTAACCAGCAGGAGGACAGAAATCCAAGTGTTCCTCAACGATCTTCCATCCAACGATTTTAACTCGGTCTTCTTGGCCTGGCCAAGTTTCTTCAAGGAGAAGCTCAGTAAATGTAATGGACGAAATGACTTTGAAAGGTCGCCGGTGCCGCCACCGTTTGTTTCCATAGCAGGAGTTCCAGGGTCTTTCTACGGGAGACTTTTCCCCACCGATAGCTTGCATTTCATTCATTCCTCCTTCAGTTTGCATTGGCTTTCCAGGGCAAGTCCTTCACCTTCCTTTCTTTTTTTTTTTTTTTCTTTTTTTCTTTTGGCTGCAAATCCAATAGAAAACTGACAAGTGGCCAAAATCATATATAATAATATAAAACATAGATCAGAGGATGGTCAAATCCAAAATCAATACCTTCAACCATGCTCCAACTCCTACGTGTTAGTTCAAATCCACCGTAAAGCACAAGAAGGATAATGGTGTTCAAGGTTGTTTATACAAATATATACGATTTTACTAAAATACCCTTATATATTTTGTCCATGCAAGAAATTAATTGATTGGATGGAGTATAAAAACCCATGGGACTGAATCCCAAGGGGTTAATTGGTAAGGAGTCTACATCTCAAGAAGTGGAAGGTTCTAAGTTCGACTCGTCTTACTGTCTAAAAGCCACTCACGGGTGTCAAGTGTTCTTTCTTTCCTACTTTGAGTGCAAGTGTAATGATTCTCATTCAACCCCTAAATGATCCGATCCATGTGATTGTGGGGGTAGTATGGATCCGTGGGACTAGTCAAGCTTAAGGTTTAGATACCGTCATTAGCACCAAAAAAAAAAAAAAAAAAAAAAAAAAAAAAGAAGACCACCATGGGGCTAGTTCTAAAGGCTTACTATACAACTTCAAGCGTAGGCAGGCCCTCATTATGGTTCTAAGAATTGGAATCGGTTATTTTCGATTCTCAAGTCTGCTCTATTCCTGATTATAAAATTCGGATGATTTCCAAGATTCAGGGCGACTCCTGCAAATTTTTGTTGACTCTGGAAGAGATCTATTTGGTTGCTGATTTTGCTTATTTGAACCATACCTCTACAACAGGAGGGCTTAGCGAGAATGATGGATTAATGGACTATACATTATTTTAGAATTATTTTCATATTGGTTAAGTTTGAAATCTTAAGTGCTTCTATATATTTTGAGATAAAAATTTAACATAATCAATATTTTCCTTATCCTTTTTAAGGTGCCAGTGACCCTTTACGACGAGGACGGCAAGTCTATGAATAAAGGGAAGATATACATATCGGAAAGCAGCCCCCATTTGGTATCGGAAGCTTACTTGATACAGTTTCAGGAGGACTTCTCTTTGTTCCTCCGATCAAGATCTCTGAGCTCAAATCCGGAGGAAGAATGGTGCTCATCTTGTTGGGAAGGACTGGTCCACATCATACTCAGAGTGCTAATGCTTTACTATGGGAGCTTCTCTCCCGTTCCTTTGGTATCTTGATTTCTCGGGTACACTCAATTAATTTTGAATTAATTTATGGTTCAAGGTATTGGTATCTGATTTGCCGAAACCGATATAAATCGGCCAATTGATTATCATTTGATGTGTATGTTGTGTAGGGTGATATCGATGAGGAAAAACTAAACTCCTTTGACACGCACTTCTATGCTCCTTCACAAGAAGAGATAGAAGAAGAAGTGAGGAAAGAGGGATCCTTTGCAATTGATCGATTGGAGGTGTTTGAAATGCGAAGAGACATCCAGAATGGTTCATCCACTTATGGAACAACTGTGGCAACGACTGTTAGGGCTATTCAGGAATCAATGATACGCCATCACTTCGGAGAACATATAGTCAACGATTTATTTGAAATCTATGGCAGATTAATTGACGAGGAAATGACTAAAGGAGAGATCAGGCCCATCGCGTCTATAGTAGCTATGAGAAAGAGGCTGTGAACTCTGAACGATGAACAAGTCACAAGTGGGTGTAGGCTGTGGTGCTGTAGCGTGGGACTATAGGTCCAGATGGGGTCCAGGGCCAAAATCCAACGCCACTGTTTCATATCTAAATTCATTGTGTATTGCCATTGTAACTTGATGCTCTTACATTCAGGTGCCTACAAGTTGGACTAGAAGTTAGGGTCGTTATTCTAGTTAGGTTGTTTTCAAGAGAACTAGCACCCTAAAGTCAGTTACTCTTGCTGTCTAATTACAATAAACTTGCATTTGTATTCATTTAAGAATATCTGAATCTGTATCTAATCAATGTACATATCTTAAAATCACTCGTCTACGCCAAAAATCATAAATCCATTAAGGGTGCAAATATGCAAGTGGAACTTGGGTAGATAAAATAATAAATTTAAAATCAATTAAATACTTTCACTTCAAACTTTACGTATTCTAACTTATTTTGATCCAAAATTGAGCAACAATTTGGCCCAACTTCACCCTCTAAACCTATTGCCCCATACAGAGCATCCTCCTTTTAAAAATTAAAAAATTAAAAAAATTCTAAACCTACATATAAAATGAAGGTTTTGAGCCTTTTGATGAGTTTTTGGTAAAAACAAATATTGGAGATTGAGAAATTACTATGGAGGTTTTGAGGAGTCATTATCCCTCTCCAATTGCTTTGGATCCTCCAATCGAATATCCAGCGGTCTCTTTAACTCGACGCACCTACCAATACATCGATCGATGCGCCCTGGTTAAGAGAGACCGCTGATCAAGGATCCAAAGAATTGGAGACGATAATAACCCGATTTTAAGCCTTTTGATGAATTTTTGGTAAAAACAAATATTGGAGATTGAGAAATTACAATGGCTACAAAGTACGTAAAGTCCAAACTTAATTACGGAAGACTTATTTTTTTCCCAACCAAAACAAATAGACGTAGCCCAAAGGAAAACGACACTAAATCCACACTTCTAATTCAATTTTAGTTTTGGGCTGAACTAACGGAGCACATGTGAAATGATCAAAACATATAGAAATAGACCAAAACAGTAAGAAAAGAAAAGAAACTGATTTTAAACATATACGAACACAAGTTTATTGTTAGAAAGCTAGAGTAACTGATTTTAAGGTGCTAGTTCCCTTGAAAACAACCTGATCGGAATAATGACCTTAACTTCTAATCCAACTTGTAAGCACCTGAATGTAAAAGCTCCTTATGTAATTGAAAAGCTTAAGCATTTTAGCTTTGGTATTTTCACTTTTCAAACCAGGCTAAGCTAATTGAATTTAGATTTTTTATTATCCGTTTAAATTCTTGACCTTTGTAACTTGAACCTTCCTCCTGGTGGATACGAGTTGTTCTCAATTCATATCTCTTAGCTGTTTTAGTCTCATGATCTCTTTTTCGTTTTCTGGAAAACCTATTAGATCTTTAAGAATTAGGTGATCATTAGTTTCTTAATTTTTATTATCAATTGGATATCTATTTAGATCCAATAGATTATGTCCTGAATTATTTGAATGTAGATCTAGATATTCTTGTTCAAAATCGAATATCCTTAGATGAATATAAATATAAATCAAATTCGAATTTTCAATTATCCCTTTAACATCCCTAAAAAAAGTTAAGTAGTTGAAAAACCAAAATGAGTGAGTGGATATGCATAGTGCAACTTGCCCAGTGGGGGAAATATAACAGGATGTCTTGGGTTATTGTCGGCCAAAAACACCGGCCAGCCTTACGCATGTCCGATGGGGATATCTCGATGAGACTGGTGATTGATTACCCAAATTCCTATGATGGTCTCCACACGTCACCTTACTGCACATCACTATATAATAGGCTCGTGAGATTCCGTTCCGTTCACAGCATCTGAGTGTGATCTTTGGGGAAGGAGAGTAATGGTGCCCTGGGGGGTTTGCATGGCCATGGCCATTACCGTTGCCATGTGTTTAGTAGTAACAAAGATATTCATGAGGAGGATGTCAAGGTATCATGATCATCATCAGAAATCAACGGATGGAAGCATTCCACCTGGCAGCCTTGGGTTCCCCTCCGATTGGAGAAACTCGATTTCATGGCCGCGAACTGCAGCAACAAAGGGCTCTATGATTTCGTACATTCTCGCCGTCTCCGGTAACCCTTCACCACCGAAATCCTAAAAATTGAAATTTGGAAGGAAATTGTTTTTGATTTTTGATACTTACTGCAGGTACGGGAGTTGCTTCAAGACCAGTATATTCAGAAGAACCCATATCTTCGTGTCCAGTATAAAGTCCTGCAAAAGGAATCTTGATGAGCAATGATGAAGTAAATTTCAGCAAGAGATACATAAGATCAATTGCGGAGTTGGTAGGAAAGGAAAGCCTCCTCTGTGCTTCTCCTCAGGAACACCACAGATTACTCCGGGCCCGCTCTCTGCTTTGTTCACCACCGATGCTGTCTCGCTTCGTCGAACGATTTGACCATCTTGTCCTCACCACTCTTTTCCTCCTTGGAACACACCGGAACCGTTGTGGTGCTTCACGATGCACCTCGGTTCGTATTCCTAGTCATATCCTATATACTCTATATTAGTGGGTCACTAACAGTCTAACTCTAGCTCTCCACGCGGCTCAACCCGCATCTTAACCCATAACCCATCGGCTTGTTTCGTTGTAAAATTTTACATCAAAAAATTTTCCATTATAACTCTCGTTTCGATGTAAAATTTTATTGTGTAACATTTTATATGTAAAAGAAAATTTCAATGATTATTTTCAAAAGGTAAAATATAGCGATCTTGAAGGGGGATGGAAAAAAATTTCGTCCTTCTTTTACCTATTGAAAACAAAATTGAATTTTTTTTACATACTAAATATTATACATAAAATTTTATGTTAAAATAGATAGAGCTTATGTGTCAAAAGATTTTCATTTTTCCAATTGTATTCTAGATTTCTGTTTGACGTGAATTAAGATTTGCTACCCAAAAAAGATTAAAAAAAAAAAAAAACAAAACTATGAAAAAAAATATGATAGGAGACACATGTGGTATAAATTTCAGCCAAAGGTTTCATTGCATTGCCTTTTTTAGGACTCTTGTATGAACTAGTGAATTGTGTCATGTGAAAAAAATGATGTGTTGATTTTAAATTTTGAATAATTAGAACTATTTTAGATTAATCATATGTCAAATTTCAAAAATAAATTCAAACACATATCTCATATATTGATATTTTCATTGTGTTTTTATTCATTCAAACACATATCTCATATATTGATATTTTCATTGTGTTTTTATTCACATCCATTTGTTTTCAACCATTTCTCAATAGTTAAACATTTCTCAATAGTTTTAATTTTCCTAACGGGTTTTCAAATCTTTATCTCTCCACATCGCGAACTCCATTGTGCCTGAAACATTGTCCACAAAATTTGGCCCCTTATCTTGTCACTGGTGTTCATCCGTTCTCCCAACTAAAGGTGTCAAAGTCGAGCCCAAATCGAGACTTGAGGCTGAGCCGGCCCGAATCAGTCTGAACCAAACCGGATTAAAATCTTATTGGATCAGATTCAGGCTTTAGGTATAGAAATTATATCTATCTCTGTCCACTTTGGGTTGGCCCAATGGACAACCCAAAATCGGACCAATTAAACTAAAACCAATAGTAGCCTGAAACCAAACCGGTGCCCAAATCGATTTTAAACTGAAAATATACTCCATCCCTAACATGATTTCTTCCGTTCAAGATTCTTCATCTCTCCCCTATCCACTGGCCTCCTCCCACTCTCCATCTCCACCCTATATTTTGAATTCAGGTTTATTGTCAAATTTTTGCATGCGGCAAGGATGAGATACATCAAAGAGAGAGGACAGAGTGGGGTGGTTAACATGTTTGTCATAAGTCTAACCATTGAATCCAAACCAAACCCAGCCCATTATCAGCCCTGTAAGGGCTCGAAACTAGACCAAACAGATAACTATCAATTACAGGCTGGGTTTATCAACCTGATGGTTTATTGGGTTGGTCTTGGGCTACACCTGTCAAGCCTGACACTGGAACGGTCCAGAATGAAACCAGGCCAGACCGGCCCATTAACACACTGACTCCCAACTAAATCCTATATTTCTATGTTCTCATAACTTAAATCTTATGTAATGGAACGCCTACAGATGACCTTTAAGGCTATGTGTAAAATGTTGATGAGTTTGGAAGATCCAGAGGAGATAGAAAAACTGCAGAAAGATGTTACTCAAGTTTATGAGGCAATGGTGGCAATTCCCTTGAAGCTACCTCATACGAGATTCTACAAAGGAGTAAAGGTAATTCAATTAATAGATTACAAGTTAAAGTTAGAACAAATAAATTAGTGTTTCATTTACATTGATGGTGATCCAGGCTCGAAGAAGAATAATGGAAACGATAAGGAAGATGATAAACCAGCGAAGGAAAGGTTTGGAAGAACATGAAGATTTCATGCAAGCCCTGTTATTGGGGAAGAATCATCATCTGATAATGCTTCACCACTCACGGATACACAAATCCAAGACAATATCTTGACAATGATAATTGCAGGTTTGGTTACTTTTAACCATTAATACTACTTACTATTTATAACAACGGAAGATGAATTAGATAAGGGTGTTTGATGGTCTGGTTTCAGTTTAAAGATAAGAATGGTGTAAAATCAAAACCGAAACAATTTCAAAGTGCTTACCAGAAATGATTATTAATCAGTTTCGATTATCTGGTTTGATTATCTGGTTTTTAAAAGGTTTTGTAGGAAGGGGACAAAGAGAGAGAAAAGAACAAGAGAGAAGGGAGAGAGGATTTAAAATAATTTTGTTTATTTTTGCTGGGAGTTTTGAGGAAAAAGATCCTCTGTAGTGATGCCATCCGTGTAGTGAGGATCTTATCCACTCAAAGTAGATCAGCATGTATCCCAAGGCAATCGAAGTGCATCGGGATATATGCCAATCCATTTTGAGTGGATGGGATCCTCACTACAATTCACACTAGGGGATTCTCACTACGAGAGGATCCAGTCCGAAAGTTATGAAGATGGGATTATGATTTAAAGGCACTAGATCAGATGGAAAGCATTAAAATAATTGTAATTTATTTCTATGAATAAACCTTAGCATTAAGGGATTAAAGTAAAAGTTTAATCAATTTTAACAGTTTCAAACTGTCAATTTTAAACGATTTTATTCTTAAAACCAGAATCGAACCATGTGACTAAATGATTTTATTTTTTAAAACAAAATCGAATAGTTTAATAATCAGTTTCATAATTTTGATTTAAGTGGCTGATTTTAATAAACAATTTCGATTCATTTTTAACATCCCTAATGGAGACTGTAACAATAGGAACATTATTGGTCAAAATAACAGTACTCAGTTGAAGCCTCGTTGTAATAAATTATGAAAGGTACAATATTTCCTCTGAATGAAATATGAACCTACACAGGTCAAGAGACTACAGCGAGTGCAATGACATGGATGGTCAAGTACTTAGATGAGAACCAGGATGTTCAAGAGACACTCAGGGTATGTAGAAGAGAAAGGATAGTCATGTTAATAAAAACCCAAAAATGTATGCATATGTTCTATCTTTGGTAGCCTGTAAAAATATTTTGATTATAAAATGTTACTTTGGTTATATTTTGCTCAGGTTGAGCAACTCCAGTTAGCAAGCAAAGTTTCATCTGGGTCTCTTCTGACACTGGAAGATTTGAATGGAATCCCATTTGCATCTAAGGTACAAGAATGTTGTGTTTTTCTCTCCAGTCAAATAGTTTTGTTGGTCGTTATATGTTGGGAATAATTTCATATTGAAAAACGTTGACACTTCAAATCATGGATTTAGTTCGGGATATCAGAACGGGTATATCGCGATCCAGTATCAACTAGTATCGGTCAAGTAACGGACCATATCTGATGTGGCAAACCCTTTTTAGTATCGGTCCAATATCGATCAATATAGGCCACATATCAACCAATACCGTATTGATCAGGTATCTCGTATCAATTATGGTCGATATTGATATGAGTACCTAAAACATAAAATGCCCTTAATATATATAATGTTGGTTTCTCTACCTAATAACTTAAGTTTTTGAATTAAATATATAGATCCACCGGAGAACCTTGCACCAAATGGTAAAGCTCATTTGTATTATTTTCTCTTTTATTCTTTTCCCAACCATTTTTCATCCATTAATGACTCATTTATGCACAGGTTGTTAGAGAATCTTTAAGGATGGCATCAGTGGTACCATGGTTCCCAAGAGTGGCACTCAAGGACTGTGAAGTTGAAGGTTTGGATCCAAATTCAATTTTTAATTCCAATTACATCAACTTGTTAAAGTTAATTTTTTTAGTTTTTACCTATGTTAAGTGGTAAAAAGCCTTAAGCTAATAAATTGGAAGACTTCCTCCCGCTTACAGGCTTTAAGATTAAGAAGGGTTGGATCGTCAACATCGATGTTAAATCCATACATTTAGATCCAACGGTGTATCATGACCCCAACAAATTCTGTCCTTCTAGGTTCGACGTAAGTTTACTCAAAACCGACTGGTTCCGTTTATCCGGTTTGTTTCTAACTTATCAATTCGGTATTTTGTTCTCGACCGGCAGGATGAATCTAAACCATACAGCTTTCTACCTTTCGGAATAGGGGGAAGGACATGCCTCGGAATGAACCTTGCCAAACAAATGATGCTAGTCTTCCTACATCGTCTTGTGACAATGTACGGTAAATGTTACGTACATTCGGGCTGCGACAGGAGAAGATCTTTTTCTGATTTCTATTCATTTTGAGGAAACACTTGTAAGTCTAGCCTGTCGAACTCTTTCCATTGCCCATCGGGTGCATGCTATGCGATCCAATTTTTCCATGCACTCGAGCCCCACTGGGCTCTCACTTCCCCTCAAGATCACCACTGTGGTGGGCCCACCTTGAGAAAAAAAAATTTCTTCGATATTAAGATCAAATTAAGGCACCCCGTACGCAGTAGGAATTATGATGGTTTTTCAAATTGACAATCGATGTCCATGAGATCGGCTTAAAACCTCTCACTCTTTTTGTTTCAAATACCAAAATTGTCCTTTATATTTTATAATTTCTATAATCCAATGAATGTGTATAAAAAGACCCATTAATGATCAAGTCATTTAACTATTGTGGGATGATTCTGATCAGGTGGAAGGTGTTGGATCCGGACCCAAGTTTAGAGAAGTGGGCACTTTTTGCAAGACTGAGGAGTGGGTGTCGGGTGAGTGTGACCCGGATAGCACCAAAATAACACACACAAAAACTATATGGATTATGACGTCATTTTCAACTCCACATGCATCATCCTTAATTTCGGTCGGTACTCAGCTTTGAACTAGTCTAGGCAACTGCTAAAGTTCCTTTGTCATGTTCACAAGAACAGTAATCAGCTTCCCTCTTGTATTTATGCTTGGTAGATCTTAATTGTGTGTTAATTAGATGGATGGATAGAAGGAATTATTGTAAATATATCTAAGATATTAGAATTTAAAGGGTGAGTCTTGGTGTGATTGTAAGATTGTCATATTGTTACCTAGTGATCACGGATTCGAAAAACAAAAGCAATCGTGTTGTGGGGTTAAGGTTTGGTAAATTCTGCCCTCCTCAAACCCTGCAATAGCAAAAGCCTCGTGCATTAAGACCTTTTATACTGGAATATAGATGCACACCCTCTATTTCTCTCTATAAATACTAAACATCTGTTTTAATACCATTAGAGAGCCTCAACTGAACAGGAGACTCATATTGTCACACTCAAAACTTCAAAATATCAATCACTTTTTTTCCTCTAAATCAAAATACAAATACATAGGGAGAATAAAAAGAACTATCACAATATAGTCATTGGTTGCCATAGGAATACATTAAGGGGTGTCAGAATTAGGTCCAAACCCAAAATCGAAAACGAACCAATCCGATTTAGCTTGGATCAAACCAAACCAAACCTCATTGAACAGGATTTGGGTTGTGTTTTTAGAACTTGATGAAAAGCCGAAACTGGACTGGACCAATTGATAAGCTCAAATCAAAGCGGATCAATAAGACTGAAACTAAATAAGCCCGGTAATGGACCGATAAGAGTAAATATACATGTAAGAAACTAACCTTGAAACCGAACCAGCCCATAGAACCTATTTTTTAATCCAACTTTTTTATTACATATCCATATACTAAACCGAAACCCAACCGGTAGCAGATCAATAAGAGTCCATTGAGCAAAAAATGGACTACACCGCATCAAAGACGTTAGTTAATGTGTACAGTGCAGCCCGTCCCAGTCCGAATCTCTTATTGAAATGTTTCGGCTCGCTCAATAAAAATCCAAGACCAACTTGTTCTAGACTGAAACCGACTTCTAAATATAGTCATTGGAAATAGTGTCATTGAGAGAAGGATATCATCATGATCCGGATTGGATGAGCTTCACTAAATATTCCTCTCCACAAGCTCACAAATTATATGATTATTGTAGGATAATGTGGATAAATACAAAATGTCAACAAATATATTTTTAGGCATGCTTGCCCTAAACCAAACATTTATGCTGTAAGCGACTCCCATATTTCTTCCCCATTATTGGTTTGGCGTGTGTGATTCAGAAATAATCCGGCAGTGTATGAGAAATAAGCATTGAATACCGGTGAGCTCTTGAATAAAAAGTAACACAGTGACTACAGTGGTATGAGAAATTCACCAATCCTGATGAGGTCATACTCACGGCATGGATGATGTGAACTGTGAAGGAATGGATACTGTCAAAACTCCCTGTTGGGCCAGCTTTACTATCCAAAGGTACAAAGGTTGCTCTTCTTGTTTGTGTGTAAAGCCATGTATAGTTTTTCCTCTTTGTCATGTCTCTTCAAAAAGTTTGTCCTCGTGGGATATTTAGGTATGGAATTACAGTTTGAGGATCTTATTCAAGAGCTCAAACAAAAATGAGGAGACTTGAAAGAGTCACATGTTAATTTTGAAAATCCTCTATTGATTACTCATCTGGCTACTTGAACACCACAAATTCAGATGTAAGCATTGATGGTGATTCACTCTCAGGGTCCTTAAGGGAGTGTATCTCAAGTTGATTCTCACTCGAGTTTTGAGATTCCAAATTGTGTTAAATTCATAAATTGATGTGGTCAGTTATTTGACATTGCTTGAAAGATTTTTGTGTTGCTAATTGTTAGAAGAACTTGCATTGTTGTGCCTGTGGTCTTTTGATAACGAGTCTGCTTGTAATTCAAGATTTCAATATGTTTATGATGTAGATCAATAAAGTTTCTAGTACAAGTATTCACGTCGAAACAAGTTCAATTCTAAGCTCAAATTTTATTCAAATGGGGTTAAATAAGTAGGCCAATAGGTTATGTCATGGACTAAGAATTTTTTTTTTTTTTTGTTGTAATGGGTCTTTTTTGAAAGCTCATATGTGAGGGATAATGAGGGATAAGTGGTCCATACGAATTTAACTAGTTTGTTAGAAGTTTTGGGGATGTCAACAAGTTAGTGGAATTTTTATTTTATTATTAGTGGAGTTAATTTCATTGAGGGTGGGGACCTTAAAAATATAAAATCATTAATTTTTTTACACATATCCAATGTAAGTTCCAAGTAAAATTTAAGTCATTAAGTCTAGGAAGAAGTCCCAATGGGGTCTAAATGCTTCTCATCCTCTCTATAAAAAGAGCTGCTCCGTTAGCATTTGAAGAATTGGAAAATGGACTTGGTTGATGTTAATGTTTTGTGAGAAGCATAGCCTCAGTGGGACACTCTTTCTGGTGAGAAACTAGGGTTAATCAGAAATGCTGGTCGAGGCTCAGATGGGATCTTTATTTTGCTTTCATTGTAAAACAAAAATAAAAAGTATTGGAAAAGAGAATAAATTCTGTTATTAATGCTGATTTTTATTTTTATCTTTGTCGGCCCTGTTGCAATTGATCTCCCACTGGTTCAAGAAAAAAAAAAAAAATGACAAAAAGAAAAGATCAAAATCTACAAAAAGCCTCTAACTTAAAAAAATAAAAATAAAAATACAACAATAGGTTAAAATTTCTTACTTAAACCTTGAATTAGCAGGTTTGGGCTTTTTTTTTTGTACTCTTAACTATTTAAGACTCAAATAAAAAAAAAATTTATAATCGCATATGGTTTAGATATGAATATATTTTGGGCATTAAATGTTGATGCTTTATTGCATGTCTGTTTTACCCCTTCCATTTCTTTTTTCTCTCCCTCCCATCTCTACTTCTGTTTGCCTTGCCGACTCTTGCCATCTCTCTCCCCTTCTCCCTTTTTAATTTTGAAGAGAATGGATTGAGATCATTTGTGCTGATCGACTTGAAAATCTTTCTAATCAATTGAAGTGAATGGGGGCAACAGTGGGAAAACAATGCAGTTTTACAAAAGTTTTGTTTGATTGCAAGGGGAATTGAAGGAAGAGAAGTGAAATTTTTTAACTTTAAATGAAAACTTTTATATTATATAAATTACCTAAATTTTTTTAACATATTTACTATGATACTTATAAGATGTAAAATTTATTTTTCTTTTCAAATGGGAAAGATTTAGATGCAAAATGAAATGTAAATTAATAACCAAATATAAAATATTTAAAATTAATTACATAACAATGTGATAGCATATGTTGTAATTATTACGTAAATTTTCATTTAAAGTTTAAAATTTTCACTTCCTTTCCCTTCAGTTCCCCTTGCAACCAAACAAAGCCGAAGAGATAACAAAAAAAGGGTCAGAGACTGCCATTCCAAGGCTCATTGTGAAAGGACGTGAAAATTTTGAAATCTAAAAATAATTTTTTTATAGTTCTATTATAACATATTGTATATAATATCTAGATTTTTTTTATCATATTTAGTAATGACATTTATTTGATGTAAAATTTATTTAACTTTTCAAATGCAAAGGATTTGGATGCAAGATAATACAAATTAATAACTAAATATGAAATGATTTAGAAAGATAGCATGTGCTTTAGGCTTTGTTCGTAGGAAGGGAAATTAAGGGAAGTGAAATTTTTATTTTAAAAGAAAATTTTTATTATTGTAACATAACATAATTGTTTAAACTACCTAAATTTCTTAACATATTTAGTAAGGATAATTATAAAATGTAAAATTTATTTTCCTTTTCTCTGACAAAAAAAAATTTATTTTCTTCTTCAAATGCAAAGGATTTGGATACAAAGTAAAATGTAAGTTACATACCTAAAAATGGAATCATTTGAAATTAATTACAGTAATGTAATAGCATGTGCTGTAATCATTATAAAAATTTCCTGTAAAATATTTTCATATCTCTTCCCTTCAATTTCTCTTACAACCAAACAAAGTCTTAATGAATACAAAAATTTCCATTGTTTAAACATTTTATTTCTTTTCCTTTTATTCCCATTGCAATCAGAGCTTAATGAATTCATCTTGGTAGAGGAAAACATGAGTTACAGAAATAGAACACACATTTTATTTTATTTTATTTTTGGGTAAATAGGGCACAAAGATTTCAAAGCACGCTTCCCCGTAGCCTAAACTTTAATTTCAGTACACAATGAGGTAATCTCACTTAATGGCGAGGGGTTAGAAATGGTCATACTACAAAAGAAAACCACGACGTGATAGAATTTCCAGCATCATCCAAGTTGGACCACAAAATCTGAATTACATTACACTACCTGCAAGGTTCAGTGAGGACATTCATCAATGTTGATGGGTTATGCCTGTAGTCTCAAAACCACCATTTCAAGAAAAATCCGATGGTCCATGCCCCATTTTCTCCATTTGAGTGTAGCAGCTCACTATTTTCTGGTCCAATTCATAGTAGTAAACCATATTCTTCAAGGGTTTTAAATCCAGATCAATGAAATTCACCTACAGTTTCAGATCAAATGAGATATCAAAGCAGCCGTAAGGCTAAAGTATTAAAAAAGAGTAGCTGTCACTGAATTAAACTTGAATCACCCACATATGTCCCCGAATGAAAAAATGAGAAGCCAAAAACTGATTAGGCCACGCCAAACCTGCTCCATCAGGGGCAGATCAAGCTGGGGCATTCATTTAGCATATGCAATTTGCCATGACCATATCAACCTACTAATAGGCTGGATAACCTTTATGATTAATTCCACAAATGCTGGTTTCTCAAGAAAAGCGGAGAAAAAAAATTCCACAAATGGTTATTTATAAAGAAGAGTTTGGAATGCATTCAAACTAAGTGGAGCCTAGAGAATGCTATAACTGATCAATTATTCTGCAAGCCATGGCAGTTGACGGGATCCTGTCCAAGAAAAGAACATTCATTAAGTCTAGGGAAATTAGCATACCTTGTAGTCAAAGCTTTGGTTTGTCGACTTCAAGAACACACTGTTATGTGCGGACCCTGGATCCCCATCTTCCCTTGGTCTAAAGCTGATCATCAGACTACAATCCTTCGCAGTCGCAGCTATCAAATACTCCCTCACAATCTTCAGGCTTTCCTCCAATGAAATAGAATGCAGAGACAAATACATGCGTGAGAGTTCGCTATCACCCAAATCTCTACATACCTTGCATGGCTGAGAAACAATGTTGTAGTATGCATGAATAGCCCCTTCAATGTCAAGCTGATCAAGCTTCTGTGCTTCGACAAGCCTGTCCAACACACCAGATCTGAAAATTGTCTCTGATAGAAGCTGTTGAAAACTCGCTGTATGCAGGCCATCATCCACTTGAATAAGACCCTCAATTGAGTGTTCAAATGACTCACTATCCATGAAATTAGTATTTTTAGTGCCACCTCCCAAGCCCCCAAAAATCAGAGAACCATTCCGGAATATACGAAAATTGTTCTGTGGTGTGGTAAAGAGAGCCTTGATAGCCTTATGTATTCTGTCACTAGACCCCGAGAACAGATCTAGGGGATTGTACTCACTTATCCGTGAAATCTGAGAAGAAAAAATATATGCCAACGTTGGTAGAAAATGTGTAACTATTTAAGTTTATAAATACAATGTACTTGCTGATGACTGCAGGGTCACCTTAAATATTAAATTAAAGGGGCAATAAACCCAGTGCAATCATCTGCATTTGCAGGGTCCCAGAAGAGGTAGACTGGAGTCCGTTCCTTTATTTATTTTTTTGGTGAAGGGAGTCAGTCCTAACCTTCCCCATTTTTAGCCAGAAGAGTCGCCCTGACACTTGAATCAGCATCTACATGCTGGCAGCCCAAGCTTTTATCATCACACAAGCAATGGCTCTTAACTGAATCTTAAACTACCAAACCAAATATGGATTGTGCAATTTATTCAAAAAAAATTTCCATACAGGTGTGTAATTGTTGATGACATATATATATCAGATCCATCTTTATAAGTTGGCCAGAGGTACACAGTTACTGCCATTTGCCCTTGTTAGCGTAATATATTGTAACCGAACACTATTTTGACTTTGAGTGCTAGTTCCTAGGACTTGGACTCCTATTTAGACTATTAGTTTACTTTATTATTTCCAGTTTCCTTTTACGATTAGGCTAGTTAGTTTACTTTTAATTAGGACTTTGGCTTGTTGAATCCTAGATCCTAACTAGTAGATCTTTGCTAGTTTCTATAAATATAACAACTACAAGAAAGAGCAAGAACTACTACTACTACCGAATTTGCTCTCTTTTCTTTTTATCTTGATCATCTCCTATGTCTTTATTGGTTTTTAGTTAATTTCTTTTTCTAACATGGTATTAGAGCGTGGTTGATCTAATCAGCTGGTTTGAGAGTCGTTTAAGGTTCTCCGTTAGGTGTGCAGCCACCATTATTGCTGAACTGCTGCGCCATTGATGCCGCAAGCGCTTCTTGGTATCCAGCTAACGTGCTACTGCTTCTGAGCACTACCCTACGGCTGCCTCCTACGATTTGGTGCAAACTACTACTATTTAGTTCACAGTGACCTATACTGTGCTACTACTGCCACAACTACTACTACTGCTACTACAGCATATGCTGCTTCCGTTGCCACATGGTTCCAAGCTGAAGCTCTCACATCCCCCATGCTCCAGCTTGGGGAACGGGGGTGTTAGCCTAATTTATTGTAACCGAACACTGTTTTAACTAAGTCAAAGCAGTGAGTGCTAGTTTCTAGAACTTGGACTCCTATTTAGACTATTAGTTTACTTTATTATTTTCAGTTCCCTTTTACAAGTAGGCTAGTTAGTTTACTTTTAACTAGGACTCTGGCTTGTAGAGTCCTAGATCCTAGCTAGTAGATCTTTGCTAGTTTTTATAAATATAACATAAATATAACAACTACAAGGAGGAGCAAGAACAACTACTACTACCGAATATGCTCTCTCTTTTCTGTTTACAGTGATCTTCTCCTTTGTGTCTTTATTGGTTTTAAGTTAAATTCTTTTCTGTTTATAGTAGTTTACTTTATTATATTGACTAGTATTTTAACGTTGATTACTCTGAAAGGGAAAATGGTATTACGGTAGAAGCTGAGAATTCATCCTTTCATGTATAAACAGTGAAAAGTGTACCTTTTAAATTGGACAATCTGTTTGGCTCATAGTTGTCAAGGCAACAAGACAACAAGGCGACAAGGCAAAACGCGTTGGAGGGTGACTGGGCGCCTAAGTGTCAATAAGGCGTTCGAGGCGCACCCCTTCGTATATCCCCTTATTCTACTTATTATTATTTGTATGCTTATATCATACACCAAAATCAACCTAGGAAATGCAATAAGATATCAGCATGACTACTACCACATTATATATTATACGCGAGACATCAAGGGAAAAGACTGAAAGTCTGAACATCTATAAAAAAGAAGAAATATTAATTATTAAATATTAGATCAATTGAATAATCATAAATCAACAAACAACACAGATTAATAAGTAAATGAAGAAAACAATATATTAGGGGCAATAACAAGTAACAAGTAACAAGTAAACAGATCATGTAATGATGGATTATGTAAAAGATAAGCATTTGGATTGAATAATTGAATAAGGATACAAAAATGAAGTAAATTATTAGTACTTTAATAATCCTTTGTACCATGACTTGTTTCCACAATTGAATAAATGTGTTATAACTGGAATCAACCTACTGTAATAAAAGATTTTAAAAACAGACATAAAAAAGAAGGCAGTTGTTTCAGGCAATAAGGTGTCCAGGGAGCCCTAGGCAAGGAGTGGCCTAGAGAGCCAAGGCGCCGGTCTTTTTAACATGCGATAAGGCACCCAACCGCCCAGCCAGCTGAAACTCGCCTTGTCGCCTAGACGATGCCTTGACAACTATGGTTCCACTACTAATATTCCTTAGTGGGAAATGGTATTATGTTGGGCTTTCATGTAATATTCCTTAGCAGGTTTTAATTCTACACTGAGCTATAGCTAGAATTTCATTAAATTTATCACAATATAATTCTAAAGCAATAGTAATAGTAGTTTGTACAAACTAAAGGACTAAAACACAGCAGGCATACTGGATTTGGTATATATTATCTAAAAAATGAGTAATCCATACTCATGTCCTAACTTCCTAAGTCTGGAATTGCTGAGCCATAACTCCCTTTCAATTACTAGCTTCCGCATCCATATACCTATTTAGGCATCTTAGCATTGGATGTTAGGAAAAGAGTACTTTGCAATTCATAATACAATTTGAAAAGTTACGATACTCTGGTATAGAAAAGAATGTAAAGGATGGGAAATCACCTCTCCTTGATTAAGCTTCAGGACCTGGTGCATTCTAAGCGTAGTTATAGTCCTTTTAATAGCATTACCTTCGGTTATGAATCTTGAACATGGAATAAATCCACATTTGGGCTGTGCTTCCTCAAGATGAAAATAAAAGCACAGAGGACAAGGTAAGACACAAATAAAAGAAAAAGTTTGTTACGATAAGTGCAGTAGAAGCCATCAAGAACAAAGATAAAGAAGACAACAATTGCAGAGAAGCACCTTTATTTCCACCGATATGCACAGGTTCTCTTTAAGAGGACCTGCAATGAAAAGATTATAAGTAGACCACTTCTAACACTACACCAAAACTACGAAGCAAATAACATTCACTATCGTAACGCAACAATCCCCATTCTTTCCTTGAAAGACTGACTAAAGCATTTCTAAGACCATAGAGAGGTCAAAAAGAGGGTAACTATGGTAGAAATGTTATTAAAACAAGGGAATTCAAGGTACAACCCCTTTTTGTGTCAGGTGCAAGGTAAAGGCGGAAATGAAAGAAGAAGAACAAGAACATAGAGTACTTGGTTTGTTGCACAAAAATTGGGGGAGGGGGTGATAGGTAAAAGCAGAACTCGATGCTGGAGAGGAAGAAGAAAAAATCAAAAGAAAATTCAGCTGGTTGCTGAAAAGGATGTATTGAGATTGGATTCTGGCCTTCTTTTCTTGCTTCCTATTCTCTTTTCTTAGGGTTTAGAGCACAAGCCACCCCAAACAAAGAGAAACTGAG
>JAMYWD010001310.1:0-47709 GCA_028583415.1 Protea cynaroides
AATAATTAAAATTAAGAACAGAATCTCACAATTTTACTAATCGGATTGAATTCCCCTTGAATCGACTAAAGAACTTAGCTAGACATGATAGAAAAGAAAGACAAAAGTAATAAAATTATCTTCTCAATAATTCTTGGATGCTTTATTACGTAGCATTTAGATTGCTTAAATAGTCAAAGTAGAGAAGATTAAAACTGGTATGTCTAGAATTGACAATCTTATTACATGGAAATAAAGATTAAACAAAATCCTCTTGCCTAGATTAGATAGAGAATTATTCCATCATTAACCAAATGTCACCTCTAGATTTGCCAATCTTTGTAATATTCTATAGAGGTATATATTCTCTTCGAGATTTCTGACAATCAATCAAATCCTTCCAATAGTAAACCTTCTAGGTGTGGTAATCTTTCTTCTCTGGTTTCAATTCAAATCAGCTTTTCAGATCTGATTTTTGGATCACGTTTGATTTCTAGAATTCTTTCCACATTAAAAACCTGCATGAAATTCATAAGGTCATTATTAAGAATATCAGAATTTTTTTTATTTTAAACATAAATTACTAATATTTTCCACTAATGTCTTACATATAAGGAATCATTACAAATGAGTATCATAAGACATATAATATGTTAAATAAACTAAATATAAGGAAAATAAATATATAAAATTATGAATCCATCAAATTCCCCCACACTTAGCTCTTGCACGTCCTCGGGCAAACTAAATATTTTTTTTTTTACTTTCATCCCACAATATTCAAAAAATATGTGTACCATGAATCAGAAACTAATTCAAGAGATCAAGAGAACAATATATGTCATAGTCAAAGGTCACTTAGTAAATATGAGCAATATCTAACATACCAGTCTTATTCAAAAGGGAACATGCTAATGTTTAGTAAATTTTCTCTTGGGATTCTCTCTACTCACTCAAGAATTCAAGGTTTAACTGTTTCACTTAAGATCTTCCTATGAAGATGCACTACCATAGGCTTGCTTATTCATCAAAATCTTCATTATTTAGAATACACACATACATGAATCAAAATGTCTTTATAAAGATTGTAATGGGGCTAAGATTTAGGGTATGGATAAGAAAAATATACTGACATTACAACCCAAGAAACTAATAGAGCATTAAGACAAAAAAATTGAACAATCTAAATGATAAGGGTTCATAGATAAAGCTCTTCAACAAAACATCCCAAACTCCAAAAAAAAAAATTTTCATTCTTTTTCTTTTCTTTTGAGAACTATGCTTTGCTATTTGAATTTTTTTTTTGAATATCATGACATTTTAAACATAACAAGGGCCATTTACTCCCATTACATCTCACTTCTTGACATACAACCATCACTTTTGAGAATAACACCCTCATACTTATTCAATACATATCTGTCTCAAACCCATTAGATAATTCTCAATGCTCTACTAGCTCAAAGGTTGGTAAAACATGAGAAAAACAAACAATTCAAGGCTCATGGTTTAGGGTTCAATGAAAAATAAAGTTTAAAAGGTCAAAGTGGATCCACTAAGGGTAAAAATATATAAGGTTGGCCATTTAAGTTAAGTGGTTGTAAAATCCTATTTGCCTTTATCATCTTCATGTCTACATATATCAATGTAATCTTGACACGGTTCAAAGCAAGTTCTAGAGATACAAAAGCATAGTAGAATATCACTCTTCAAAGAAAATAAAGACTGACATAGATGTCTCAATCTAGTTTGGCTCAAAAGCTCACTTGGTTGGATTTCATCTACTAAACCTGCATGCTTTACCTTTAAATGCAACTATCAATGTTATTCAAAGCTTATTTAGTAAGTTATTTCAACTAATTCATATATGTAATTTTTTTTTCACATTCAAATAGTCTCAATCCATGGCATATATATTCTCTTACTCTATTGAAGTAATTTTTTTTTTTTTAAATTCAACATTTAAAATTATTTTTTTTTCTCTAACACATCATACAAAAATTAAAAACAAAACTTAAAAAATAAAAAAAAATAAAAATAAAAATAAAAATAAAACAAAAGAGAAATCCTAATTCCTCCCCCCACACTTAAATCTGACATTGTCCCCAATGAAAGTTAAAATGTAATGGAAAGATGTAAAGAAAAGTAATTAAAAGTGATAAGAAAAACAAATCCAATTTCTTGGGTTGCCTCCCAAGCAGCGCTTGTGTTTAACGTCGTCAGCTCGACTCAACACTTCTCAATCAAAATAAACGGGATCCCCCAGTTGCACTTCATCCATAGTATGCTCATGAAAGCCTTCATAGAACGTCTTGAATCTATGCCCATTCACCTTGAACACCTTATTAGTTTCGAAACTTCGAACTTCAACTGTACCATAAGGAAACACATTAGTAACTTCAAAAGGTTCAATCCAACGAGAACGTAACTTACCAGGCATCAATTTAAGTCTCGAATTGTAAAGCAAGACTTTCTGTCCAATTACAAATTGTTTCCTCACAATCCTCTTGTCATGAAACGCCTTAGTCTTGTCCTTGTATATGCTTGAATTCTTGTAAGTCTCAAGTTGTATCTCTTTTAATTCTTGCAACTGCAACTTCCTTTGCTTACCCGCTTCTTTCTTACTGCTCAATTCAAAAATCTCATGTGCAAACACATCAATCACATCAATAGAAAATACAGATTGAACATCATTACTAGGGTACCTCATATCCTCAAATATGTTGAATTTAACAATATCTCCATCACACTCCATGGTAAGGGTACCATCATGGACATCAATCTTCGTTTTAGCTGTTTTGAGAAAAGGCCTTCCTAGTAAAATTGGGGCTAGGTTTAGGGAGGTACTGTCTTCCATTTTCAAAATATAAAAATCAGCAGGAAAAATTAACTCATTCACCTGTACCAAAACATCCTCAACCATTCCCTCAGGGTATACGTTAGAACGGTCAGCTAACTGGATAATTACACCCGTTTTTTTCAAAAGACCCAAATTTAGAGATGCATAAATTGAATGTGGCATAACATTTATAGATGCACCTAAATATAACATGGCATGTTCAAACTTAGTATTACCAATCACACATGGAATCGTAAACGTACCTGGATCCTTGTATTTTGGGGGTAACTTACGCTGAATAACTGCTGATACGTTCTCCCCTACACTAATTTTCTCATCACCCCTCAATTTTCTCTTTGAAGTGCACAATTCTTTGAGAAATTTTGCATACCTTGGGACTTGCTTAATGACATCAAGTAGAGGTATGTTTATTTCTACCTTTCGAAGAGTCTCAAGAATTTCTTTCTCTTGTTCTTTCTTTTTCAATTTAGATAGTCTACTAGGAAAAGGGAGAGGAACAAAATTAGTAGAATTACGCACAACTGGTTGAGATTTTACCTTGGACAAATTTACATCATCGCTGTCGGTTTTTGTTTCTTTTTGAACTATCTTGGTCAAATCTGCAGATTTAGCAATAAAAGGCTCAAGTTCTCTTCCATTCCGTAATGTAATGGCGCTTGCATTCTCACGTAGATTTATGATGGTCTGAGATGGCAACTTTTCAGATCCTTGAGCTTCAAGTTTGCTTACTGAAGTCGCAAGTTGACCAATCTACTTCTCTATATTTTGAATGCTATTTCTTGTCTCAGGTTGAAACTGTTGTGTATTGCTAGCCAATGCCTTAACAATCTCATCAAGTGACATACTCTGATTTGCTTGTTGCCTAGGTTGGAATGGGGGCTGATAATGATTCTGGGCAACTTGATTCCCATAACTCAGATTTGGGTGATCTCTCCATCCAGGGTTGTATGAGTTTGAGTATGGATCATACTTTCGCTGAGGTTGCCCTTGAAATACTCCCATGGCATTTGCTTGTTGGACTGATGTATCTTCTTGAAGTGTGGGACACATATCCGTAGCATGACTGGTGGCTGAGCAAATGCCACATGCTTTAACTATTTGCAAATTTCCTACAGTCATTTGTCGCACTAAAGAAGTTAGATCAGAAATCTGACGTTCAAGGTTTGATGTACTTACCTCATTAATTTTCTTCGATGTTTGCTCCATCTTTGTACCAAATTGCTGTGAATTTACTGTCATATTAGAAATTAACCTTTTCGCTGCTTCTGGAGTTTTGTCAACTAAAGCTCTTCCACTAGCGGTGTCCACCATACTCCTCTGCATTGGTAACAATCCTTCATAGAAATATTGAATCAGAAGCTGGTCACTAATTTGATGGTATGGACAGGTTGCGCAAAACTTCTTGAAGCGTTCCCAATACTCATATAATGTTTCTTTATGGTGTTTCCGAATTCCACATATTTCTTTCTTTATATTTGCCGCTTTGAATGCAGGAAAATATTTCTCTAAAAATTGACGTTTCATCTCATTCCATGAATTGATTGTACCAGAAGGAATGTAGTACAACCAATCGTTATCATATTCATCTAAAGAGAATGGAAAAGCACGCAACTTGATCTGTACCTCTGTAATACCCTGTGGTTTCATGCTAGAGCATACCATATGAAATTTCTTTAAATGTTTGTGAGGATCTTCTCCTGCAAGACCATGAAATTTAGGAAGTAGATGTATTAGTCCCGATTTTAATTCAAATGCCGCTTCTAGATTTAGAAATTCAATACACAAAGGTTGCTGGTTTAGAATAGGAGCAGCCAGCTCTTTCAAAGTTCTATTTTCAGCCATGGCTTCCTCTACTAGCAGCTCTCTAGCAACTATATCAGAAACAATTACTCCTTGTGATGTTGAAACCTGTTCTGCCAGAATTATCTTAGCTTCTTTCCTTAATCGATGCAAAGTTCTTTTGGATTCTGGATCAAATATCAATTGACCAGAGTTAGAAGATCGAGTCATTAACCAAGATACCCATACAATGGATAAAAAAAAATATTAATAATTAAATAAATAAAAACTAATAAAAAAATCTCAAAGAAAAATTCTGACCGACAACACAAAGTGCACGATAACTAAGTAAAATTAAAATTATTAAATCAAGCCTTTTTTTTTCTTGGAAATAAGCTTCTTGTAACGCCCCTAAGTCGTCCGAAATTTCATGCGCAAGCAGTACCTGTCGGAAAAACTATGGACACCTGAAATAGAAAAAAAATTCACACAAAGATAAGAACACAAGTGACTAAAAAAAATTAAATAGAATGAAAACAATCACAATCTGATTAAAACTAGTCTCCAGCAACGACGCCAAATTTGGTAAGTATTCCCGCCTGTCACGCGGGTGACCCGGGTTCGATCCTCGGCAACGGCGTCAAATTTTGATGCGTGTCGAGTGCAACCAAAAATAAATTACTCTACCTATAATGAATAGTAATGATAAGTAAGGTCGATCCACCGAGAGTAGTTAATCAAATTGTCTACTTACCAAGAAAAAGGGGGTTTTCTTCTGCAATTTAATTGACAACAAAATTAAGTAATAAAAATTCAATGAAAGATGATGTCGATTCCAGAAAATTTATTCACGGCTACAAATTGATCACTGATCTCATAGATATTATTCTCTATTCAAATATTTAACTAAGGATTATCAAAAGGCCAGACAATCCTTATTTTCTCTAAGTTCATTAATTTGAGCCCAGCACACAGTTTAATCCTTATCAATAAACCAATTGGTATTAAGCAATCCTCATGAATTTATTGATAGCATTATACTCTTGGAGGAAGTTAAAGATGAACAACAATCTAACAAACGTCAGATTATTTAATTCATTATATTTCTTTTAAGCAAGTAACAAAAACTTAGAACATAATTGTTCTGCTCAATTGCTACTTTTTCTGAACACCGTAACAATTACGGATTATGGATTCAGGTTAGCAATAAACCACATAACTCAATCAATTAATAGACCTCTTAATAAACTGAATCATGCAATCATTAACTTGAAAAACCAAGAAACACAGATATTTGAATAGAAAAATAATTAAAATTAAGAATAGAATCTCACAATTTTACTAACCGGATTGAATTCCCCTTGAATCGACTAAAGAACTTAGCTAGATATGATAGAAAAGAAAGACAAAAGAAATAAAATTATCTTCTCAATAATTCTTGGATGCTCTATTACGTAGCTTTACATTGCTTAAATAGCCAGAGTAGAGAAGATTAAAACTGGTATGTCTAGAATTGACAATCTTATTACATGAAAATAAAGATTAAACAAAATCCTCTTGCCTAGATTAGATAGAGAATTATTCCATCATTAACCAAATGCCACCTCTAGATTTTCCAATCTTTGTAATATTCCATAGAGGTATATATTCTCCTCAAGATTTATGACAATCAATCAAATATTTTCAATAGTAAACCTTCTATGTCTGGTAATCTTCCTTCTCTGGTTTCAATTCAAATCAGTTTTCCAGATCTGATTTTTGGATCACGTTTGATTTCTAGAATTCTTTCCACATTAAAAACCTGCATGAAATTCAGAAGGTCATTATTAAGAATACCAGAATTTTTTCATTTTAAACATAAATTATTAATATTTTCTACCAATGTCTTATATATAAGGAATCATTACAAATGAGTACCATAAGACATATAATATGTTAAATAAATTAAATATAAGATAAATAAATATATAAAATTATGAATCCATCAATATACATTTTTGAAACGCTACGCTAAGAACACGTTTTAAAATGATAACAACAATGTTTGGTATGTGTTTTCGTTCTTGGTTGATGACGTCAACCCAAGAACTTGAGTTTCAAGGTGAAGAGACCCTACCTAGGATTATAAGTCAAGTCTTCACAAAGTACTACCTAACAAATGGGGACTAAATCCGTTTTGTTGCATCCGATTGGGCCTGGTGCTCCTGATGACAATACTTGTCAATGAGAAGTGAACAGACTGTAGAAAGGTCGGATTGGATAACCCGGAGGCCATTTCGATGCCTAAGTCATGACGGTAAACAGAATGAATTTGGGAATAAGGGAAGCCGAGTTTAAGTGTAGTGTGGTTCAAGTAAATTGATTAGAGAGAGAGAGAGAGAGAGAGAGAGAGAGAGAGAATTCAAAATGCATGATCTTTGTACCTTCATTCTAGGGGTATATATAGAGTGGCTTGAAGTGACGTGGAATTAGGAGAGGTTTCATGCGGTTGTGTGACAGTTGTGGCATATCCCGAGTTATTCAGGGTAGTTATCATCATGGAGGAGTGGGCAATTCATCTGTCCATTAACCCTGAATGTAAGGGTTGTGCGAATATAACGTCTTTAGATCATTTGATCACAGTCTAACCGTCCACTTATGGACAACAGTTCAACGATCTGCGCTTGGTGATGGGGCAATGACTTATACACGTGTGACATAACTGATTTAGCTGGGTTGTTCATTGTCATCTTAACATCAAGGGAGCTATGAAGCGTAGGTTTCGATAAGAGAAATGGGATGGACTTTGGAATCCCTGATAATGTAAACTAGGATCCCTTTCAATGGACCCCAACTAAAAGGAAAAAGGAAATCAGCAATTAAGTGAGGAGCAATTTTGACGATATGGATAAATGGTGTAGCTATTTTGTTAGTTTTATAAAGAAATCTGGAATCTGAATTAGCCATGTGGCAAATTTCAATCTACATTTATTTATAAAAGAGAAAAGAAAACACGCAAATCACTGAAAGCACAAGGCAGCAAATGTCAATAAATAGAGTCTTTGATGGTTTTATTTGACTTTCAAATGTGAGACGTGATGAATCCAAATAATTTCTTATCTATCAAACAGTTGGAATTGCCTTATCATCCATCTTGCAATGCCAGATACAAGAAAAGATCAAGGCGCCATGATCTACCATATGATTGAATTGGGCACCAGATTTGACATATATATAATACTCTATCCAATAGTGCATGGGCTGAAGAAGCTAGGTAAGATGTAAAAGATGGTACGTCATTCCATGTAACAATTTTAAGTGCACAAGGAAATTAACGAATAATATTACAAGGCCTTTTTTTTTCTTTTTTTTGTGAAAATATTTCAAGGCTTTTAGCTCTCTATCAAAACAACATCCTAATCAATGTTAGTCTAAGCATCTTATTCTGAAAGTGAAGAAACACTTGGCAATTTGCCACAATCGTAGTGTAAATCAGTAATCCTATGGAAAAGAAACCTGTAGAAGATGGTATCTCTTAAGAACTTCATAAAAAATCCAGAACCATCTTGCTGCACCCAACCTGAAAGATAAGCCCCGCTGATCAAACCAACAACACGCCATCTTCTCTCCTTCACATACCCTTGTATAGCTCTAGCTGCATCAACTGCCACGATCCGTCCATGGCCATTTGGGTTTGGGTGTAAAGATTTAGCCAGTTGTCTTCCAAGCACGACTGCATCCTCAAGAGCTGAACAACCACCCTGGCCAAGATCCGGAGTCATTGGGTGCATCGCATCACCTGCAACCGTGATGTTCCCTTTGCACGTGTGGCCAAAGATTAGGTCCCATGGATATCTAAACTTCAATTGAGCCCACGTCACTGTTGCCAGGTCAGCATGTTCAACAACTTCTAAATATGATGGAGGGAAATCCTTGGCCAAGTTCTCCATTACATCCTTTTGCAACAACTTGGGACCTGCTGGTGTCTCTTCACCTGAATAAATGAAAAAAAAAAATTGTTTCAATTAATGGTGGAGCTTTTTCTTACATGCAAAGGAACCTGATCCAAGCATCCCCAGATCATTGCCGGGCCTGGTCCTTGGGTTTGAGGTTAATTTTATCGAATTAAAATAAATGTACATGTGTCTTAATGGTTGACATGGAGTTGATGAAACTAGGAGAGATAAGGTAAAGAATGATCTATTAGAATTGATTTGAGAGTAACGTCGATACATAATAAACTACAATAAAATCGATTAAAATGGTATCCAATTTGGATTAATTAGTTTATGTGTCTGATACCTAAAACTAAAACCTTGAGCCTGAGTGAAGATTTTGGTAGGATTATTAAGATCACTGAATCAACATAAAAAAGTTGGACGACCTAATAGATAGCTTGGGGAAACAATGAGTTGAAATTGAAATGCTACCTTTAAGTGAAGAATTGTAATAGATGAAGAACCAAAAGAGCTCTTTATCATTGAGGGGAAGAAAACCAGCTCTTTTGCCTTGCTCTATGAAATGATGGACTTCCTCCTTATATCCATGCCCTTTGGGAAATACAGCGAGACCACGGATAGCTGACCGGCCAGAATTCACTGGAGTCGTGAGTCCCAACCAACGGGCAACCACTGAATTTACTCCGTCACACCCTATCACTACCTGTTTCACCACAAAAGTCACAAAAAAAAAAAAAAAAAAAAAATCAGATCAAGACAAAAGTGAGGCGAGTTGATCTTTTTTATTTTATTTTATTTTTTAAAATTATGGAATTGTTATAGGATTCTTTGAAGACATTGGCCATTCTCTTATTGGAGATCATTAAGAAGATTAATGGGTTTTTTTTATTATTTTATTAATTTTTTTTTTATGTACGTTACCCTAGCCTTGATGATCGTTCCATTGTCTAGACTTATGATTGTAATGGAAGAAGAAACTTTATCATCCATTGTGACAGTTTGGATAGAGGTAAGTTTTGAAGAGAAACGAATGGTGCCAGGGGGCAATTCTCCCGCTAGTGTCTCCACTAGGGTTCTCCTATGCACTGGTGTGGGTCCATTGTTAGTCCTGCATCCAACATTTACCAAAAGATTCATGAACCTGAATTTATTTTCAAAGGTTGCAGGTTAACCTAATGAAGGGATGATCCTCTCATCCAATATAAAACAGCCATAAAACAAAATTCTTTACATTGAATCACCAGCAACATTTAAGACGTTTTCCCTTTCAGTTATGAAGAAAATGCAGGGCCTTTCTGAATGAAAGTAGGACATGGTTAATGATAGGAGAGAGAACTCACCCGTTAATCCCCATAAAAGATACCTGTTGAATAGCTCCAGTAGCAACATTTGTGACGTATCCCCTATCAAAAATTCCAGAATCAGTCAATGTGTTAGTGGGTATGAGAGAGAGAGAGAGATCTACGGTTGGGGGTTAATTACTTTTGGATAGGGGAATATATGGAGGTGAGTTTGTGAGCAACACCAAGAGCTTGGAGAGCAAGCCATGCATTAGGGAAGAGTGAAATAGATGCACCAGTGGTTCGAAGTACTGGAGATCTCTCCAATACCAACGATCCAATCCCAACCCTCTTTAGGGCCAACGCAGTTGCTAACCCTGCAATCCCTGCCCCAATTATCACTACCTCCTCGCTTATTTCCATCTCTTATCTCTGGATGATCTTGATTCAAAGAAACAAAGCAAAAAATTAAATATAAAAAACACAAAACCAACAATCAATTTCTGTGATGAAATGATCAGATGGGATTCAGATGATGAGGATGATTAATTTATAGAGGGGGCTGATCTTTTGGACTGCACTTTCTAGAATATCCATCGAGCTACCGACAAAAGTTCTTTACACATATTCAAATGGAATTTTGTTCCAAATAAAAGAGAGTACTTATACCAAAACCATTAAAAAAAAGAAATAAATTTCAGATGAATCCACATAAAACCAGACAATAGGAATATATTTCTCCATCGGATTGTCTGTATTGGTTCAGCTGGTCGACAATGACTTCCACGTCCAAAGCCAAAATGCATGGACACCATGATACCATCTGGAATGAGTAATGGGCAAGTATCGCTGAAAATAGCCGCCACTCATCTGCGACCAGGGTCTTGAGACGTAAGCACTGGTGCAAAATTAGCTGAAAAGTGCGACGGTTCCCGCACTGACCAGGAATTGAGCTATTTGAATCTTTTTTTCTCCCTTCATTTTTATTCCGTGTGCCTACTTTTCTATGAGATGAAAAAACCAAGAAGATTCTGATTTTAATATTTTAATTTTAAATTTTGATACAGGTACTTCTCCAATTTTCTGTAAGGATCCTCTCTCTGGCTGTTGCCTGATAGTGAGGTTCCTAGCTGCTCATAATGCATTAGAACATATGTCGATGTACTTTGAGCAGTCGAGATCTCATTGCTGTTTAGCCATACAGGTACACATCAAACTTTCTAAACAATTACAAAGATATCCCCTCAAATCAAAATAAATTATAAAAATATCTAGTCCATTAGTCATTTTCCGTTAATTAACGATGCAAAAAAAATGTTTAAATTTTATACCCAAAATATCCAAATGGTAAAATGAACGGACAAATTTACCCCCACTAACTATTAGAATTTCTTTCTCTTTCTCCCTCACTTCTTTCAGACGTTCTTTTGTTCAGAGAACTGCAACTTCGTTTCTCCTTTCTCATTAACATCTATTTAAGTCTAAACCTTACAAGATAAGTAATATGTCTACAAAATTTGAGCACCAACTAAAATTCCCATATGGAAGATATTTTGTATCTTGTACTTACTCTTAACTCATCCAATAGAGAAGAGGAAACAAGCAAATCAGGGGATACACAAGGGGGAACATGTCAATACAAAGGGAGTTGGATGCGTTTATTTGACTTCCCAATGCAAGATATGATGAATCCAAATAGTGTCTTATCTATCCAATGGTTGGAATTGTCAAATCATTTAAATCCATCCACAAATGAATCTTGGTAAACATCTTGCAATGCTATAAGAAAAGATGCGTCATAATTTGCCATATGATTGAATTGGCAACCAAACTTGACTTATGGTATCCTCGGAAATATACAATGATAAAATTTTATCTTAACCAAGTTGGTATCAGTTACATGATTCTTGCCCTCCAATCATAGTTGTTCGAGTTCATATTCACCACTTCACCTAGAGTTATCTTAGATTTTACACAGTTTTGGAAAAGTAGGAAGCATCATTCTTTCTTTCTGTAATCATGTTTCATCATCACCAACTAATCTAATTGGTTTTACATAGCTCTCTAGACCAACTCGGGGGGGAAATTTTAGGCAATTTCCCACGGTCGTAGTATATAGAGTCAAAAGATTATCATGTAAAGAAGTTTAAAGAAGATTATATCCCTAATGAGCTTCATCAACCATCCTGAGCCCCCTCCTTGCTGAGCCCATCTAGAAAGATAAGACTTGGCTATTAATCCAACCACTCGCCATTTTCTCTCCTCAATATATCCCTTTATGGCTCCGACCACTTCCTCCGGCACGATTCCCCCCTTTCCCTGTTAATAATTTCCTATATTTTTTTTGTTTTGGGGGGGGGCTTTTCCCCTCTTGACCCGCCCGGCCGGTGGGGGGGGTTGTTGTTTTTTTTTTTTTTTTTTTTTTTTTTTATTTTCTTCCCCCCATAAGTTTTTCAATAGAAGGTCCCACGGACACCGAAGTTCTAAAGGAGCACAAGTCAATGCAGGAAAATCAGAATATTTGACTGACTTCTAAGTATTTTGGTGGGGGGTTTGGGCAGGTTTTCCCCCCCCCCCCTTGGGAACAACGGGGGGTTTATTAAAATTTAATTACCTGAAATAATAAAAAATAAAAAATGCTTAGATATTCGATGTTTTGTGAGGAACACAATGAACATACATGATGCAACCAAGGCTCTAAAATCAGGCAGAAAAGTTTTACAAGAACAAATAAGAGCTTAAGAGAGTTTTTTTTTTTATTTTTTATCACCTATGAAATATTCGTCCACTACTATGATCTCATAATTATTCTCTATTGATGAATCTCTGAAATGTCCTTGTCAACTCTTCATGAATCCCATTCAACTACCAGAAAATGATGTAATAATTTTGATCATATGGATAAATGATGTAGCTATTTTGTTAGTTTTATAAGGAAATCATGGAATTTGAATTAACCACGTGACAAATTTCAATATACAATTACTTGTAAAAGAGAAAAGAAAACATGCAAATCACTCAAATCACAAGGGGGCAAATGTCAATAAATAGGGACTTTGATGGTTTTATTTGATTTTCAAACGTGAAATGTGATGAATCCAATTAATTTCTTATCTATCAAACGGTTAGAATTGCCATATCATCCATCATGCAATGCTAGCTACAAGAAAAGATCGATGCGCCATGATCTACCATTAGATTGAATTGGCCACCAGATTTTACATATATATAATACTCTACCCATTCGTGCATCAGCTGAAGTAGTTAGGTAAGATGTAATACATGGTACGACATTCCATCTCAATAACAATTTAAAGTGTACTAACGAATAATATTTCAAGGCTTTAGCTCTCTATCAAAACAAACATCCTAATCAATCTTAATCTGAGCATCTGATTCTAAAAGCTAAGAAATACTTGGCAATTGCCACAATCATAGTGTAAATCAATAATCCTACGGAAAAGAAACCCGTAGAAGATGGTATCTCTTAAGAACTTCATAAAGAATCTAGAACCACTTTGCTGCAATACCCAACCTGAAAGATAAGCGCCGACGATCAAACTAATAGCACGCCATCTTCTCTCCTTCACATATCCTTGTATAACTCTAGCTGCATCAACTGCCACGATCCGCCCATTGTCATTTTGGGTTTGGGTGTAAAGATTTAGCCAGGTATCATCCAAGCACGACTGCATCTTCAAGAGCTAAACAACCACTTTGGCCAAGATCCAGTGTCATTGGGTGCATCGCATCACCTGTAACCGTGATGTTCCCTTCGCACACGTGGCCAAAGATTAGGTCCCATGGATATCTGAACTTCAGTTGAGCCCATGTCAGTGTTGCCATATCAGTATGTTCAACGAATTCTGAATATGATGGAGGGAAATCCTTGGCCAAGTTCTCCATTACATCCTTTTGCAACAACTTGTGGTTAGCTGTTGTCTCTTCACCGAAATAAATTAAAAAAAAAATGTTTGAATCAATGGTGGTGCTTTTTCTTACATGCAAAGGAACCAGATCCAACCATCCCCAGTTCATTGCTGGCCTGGTCCTTGGGCTTGAGGATTTACGAAATTAAAATAAATGAACATCGGTCTTAATGGTTGAGATGGAGTGTGGTGAAACTAGGAAGGATAATGTAAAGAATGATCGTATTAGAAATGGTTTGATAAACTACAATAAAATCGTTTGAGATGGTACCCAATTTGGATCGGTTTTTGTGTCTCATACCTAAAACTAAAACCTTGAGCCTGAGTGAAGATTTTGTAGGATTATTAAGGTCACTGAATCAACATATAAAAGTTGGATGACCTAATGGATAGCTTGGGGAAACAATGAGTTGAAATTGAAATGCAACCTTTAAGGGAAGATTTGTAGAGGAAGAACCAAGAGAGCTCTTTATCATTGAGGGGAACAAAACAGGCTCTTTTGCCTTCATCTATAAACTTATAGACTTCATCCTTATATCCATGCCCTTTGGAAAATACAACGAGACCATGTAAACCTGACCGACCAAAATTCACCGGAGCCGCTAGTCCCAACCAATGGGCAACCACTGAGTTTACTCCATCACACCCTATCACGACCTCTTTCACCACAAAAGTAAAATTTTCAGATCTATACAAAAGAGAGGTGATTGTTATTATTATTAATTATTATTATTTTGTGGGGAAATTATGGGATTGAAGTTAGATTTTGCCATTCTCTGATTGGAGATCATTAAGAAGATTAATGGGGTGCTTTTTTTTTTTTTGGTTTTCTTTTTATTTTATGTATGTTACCTTGGCCTTGATGATGGTTCCATCATCTAGACTTATGATCGCAATGGAAGAAGACCTTCATCATTTATTGTGAAGGTTCGGATAGAGGTAAGCTTTGAAGAGAAACGAATGGCGCCAGGGGTCAATTCTCCTGCTAGTGTCTCCAGTAAGACTCTCCTATGTACTAGTACGGGTCCATTGCTAGTCCTGCATCCAACGTTTACCAAAAGTACAAGTGATTTACATTGTATTCATGAACCTGAATTTAATTTCAAAGGTTGCAGGTTAACCTAATGAAGGGGTGATCCTCTAATTCAATATAAAACAGCCATAAACCAGTATTCTTTACATTGAATCATCAGCAACATTTAAGACGTTTTCCCTCTCAGGTATCAAGAAAATGTAGGGCCATTTCAGAATGAATGTAAGACATGAAAGATGTTAGGAGAGCTCACCCGTTAATCCCCATAAAAAATAATTCTTGAGTAGCTCCATTAGCAATATTTGTGAAGTATTCCCTATCAAGAATTCCAGAATCAATCAATTTGTGTGTATGCCCGAGAGAGAGAGAGAGAGAGAGAGAGAGTAATTACTTTTGGATAGGGGAATATATGGAGGTGAGTTTGTGAGTGTGAGGACAATGGAATTTTCACTTCCTCCACGATTAAAAAGGCTCTCGCCTTCGCATCTTTGTCCATTCACGCTAATGGACGGTGAAAATATGGAGTCGCATGGCCTAGATGAGATCTAAAACCTATAAGTCGCCTCTCACTTGGAGAGATGCTATGACTCATGCTCAATGGATCGACTTCTAGTCTTACTAGAGAAGGGTAAGGGTCAAGTTACGAGTTAGGAAGGTATTAGGAACCTAACTCGCCCAGTCAGTGGACCAGTCTCTTTCTGTCCTATCCTTTCCTACACTCTTAAATCTTATGCATGTTTAAGTCATTCAAACTAACCTGAGTAGGCAAGTGGGGAACCCTAAACCAAGTTTCTAAGTTCTATTAACTTAGAGTGCCACCACACAGGTTTGAAAAATAAAATACAAGTCAATAGACAATAAATGAATCAATGAACAAATGAATGATTGAATGAATGAAACAATAATGAGTAAACAAATAATGAATTAAAAGAATAAACAACACAAAAAATACAACAGATGGATGACCGAACTCGAGATCAAGCTGCCTACGTATCCCTGTGCGGCGAGAATCAGGCTAAACGTAGTTCGTGCGGGGTTGTGGTTGTGTATGAGGTGCTCCATTAACAAAGGAAGCACGTGTGACCGTGCGCGAAGGGTGAACTACTCTGAGTTTTGTCCACTTACCGTTGCCTACGTATCTCCTCAGAGAATCAGGTCAAACGTAGTTCCCATGTGGGGAGAGCTTTGCAAGGCAAGGGGTACGTACTAGAAAGCACAGCTTTGGGATCAAGCCTCGCAAGGCTAAGATGCATACTCGCAACTACGGCTTCGAGATGGAGCCTCACAAGGCAAGGTTGTGTACTCGCAAGTACATCTTCGGGATAGAGCCTTGCAAGGCTAAGATGTAGAATAGTCTCGCAAAACTAAAGTGCGTACTCGCAAGCATGGCTTCTGGATACAACCTCGCAAGGCAAGGGTGCGTACTTGCAAGCACGGCTTCGGGATGGAGCTTCGCAAGGTAAGGGTAAAATAGTCTCGCAAGACTAGGGTGCGTACTCACAAGCACGACTTTGAAACAGAGTCTCGCAAGGCTGCGATGAAATAGTATCGCAAAACTAGGGTGCGTACTCGCAAACACGATTTTGAAACGGAACCTCGCAAGGCTAGGATGGAATAGTCTCTCAAGACTAGGGTGTGGGTCCATATTTTGGGTCTCCCCAAACTGCCTACTTATCTCCTCAGAGAATTAGGATCAACGTAGTTTGAAAGAAGGGTAAGTTGACTCAGGAGGTACTCGTACCTCGGCTCCCCACACTCGGCAAGTGTGAACTAACATCTTGGAAACAACTGGTCCGCAGACCAACTCCCAAACATGGGAGATGAAATTCCCTCAGGCCACAAATGAATCTGGATAATGGTTAGGTTGGGGATCAGAAATGATCCCAACCATCGCTCGAATCATGAAACACGAATACACTTTTTTTGTATTTTTCTTTTCCCAGCAAAAATGGACTCATTGGAGTCACCCTATAAAAAATCCTACAACACTAGGGGAGAGGGGTTCATGCCTTCAGATCAAGCACAAGAAACAGTTCAAGCATGTGTTAAACCCAACATGGATTAGTAAACCTGGTATATCTTAAACCAGACCAACTAAAAATGGGCCAACTTGAGCATGTGAGGTTGGTCTGGTTTTAACACTAGACTAGACCATGTTTAAGCATTAACCGACTCAGGTCATGTAAACATGAAATACAAGGCATGGACCTGAGCAAAGAGATCAATTATACTAGACATATCATGAACAGATTTATCGTTAGAGCATGGTAGTAAGTATGAGATCATACAAAAATCGAATCGGGTTCGAACACAAACAAACAAATTTTGACCATAAGCTAGACCAACTCATATCCACACAAATCAGGTTTGATCACAAAACATAAACCAATGCAATCCAAATCAGATTTTTATCTAAAAGAGACCAACTTCAGCCAAGCCAGATTTAACCACAAATCAATTGAACCTAAACCAGATTTGACATTGAAGGGAATAATCTAAGCCAAACCAGATTTATAGCATTCGAAAATGAGATCAGATTAACGACTGAATTTGACAAATTCAAGCACTATCCCAAGGCAAGTTCAAGTATGGATCAAGCATTGTTAACTAAACCCAGGGATGGCATATGAGATTGGATCAACTTGAGTACCCAACAAAGCAGCCTAAGCATGAATCTAATCCAAAGCATGAATAGTAATGAATAGTAATACAGACAGCTATTATGGACTGAAATAACAAGGATGAAAGCAACAATAGTATAGGAATAACATGGACAGCAAGCATGAATAGATTTTCACAGCCTACACAAACGGGTTGAGACCTGGGATTGACTTGGGATTAAAGATCTGAAGTAAAAAAAAAAGGGATAACAGATGTTGAACTGAAAATGTTGAAAACAACAAGAAAGAAGGGGGTTTTGAAAATAGATTTTGAAAAAAGAAACAAAAATGAAATATAGTAAATGATTGCTGAAATCTAGGAAACTACACATAACAAACAAAAATAACACTCTAAAGAGACAAAAAAAAAAAAAAAAGAAAGCAAAACAACACAACACTTCCTAACCGAACCTGTGAAATTTATTCCATAGTCGAAACCCCATTACTCTGAAGATTAACTTCTGTCTTTTTAAAAGAAAAAGACAAGGCAAAACCATCACTATGGAACCCGTTGTCCATATTTCTTTATTATCTTTGTTTTTATTTTAAATTCCAACTTTTGACTTCTTAGTTTTTCTGCTCAAAGTTAAAGTGAATGTCTATTAAGTATGTTCTTTTGTCTTGTGACTATTTGCAGTTTCCCAACCCACTTAATTTCACTTGCATGAACAACTTTCTTGATGAATTTCTAACGAAATTGCCTTTACATACCAGAGATGGTATCTCTTTTCTATTACAGGTTGTAGCCTAAGTATCTCTGTGTAAGTTATGGGCTTCTGATTTTATTGTGATTTTCTTTGATTAAAAGGCTTTCAGGGGCAGAGTTTGGGAGTGCCCTGTGGCTGTATCATGGAGATGGTTACACATCTTGTGAAGGTACTCCTTAAATTTTCTTTCGTATCCACCTAGAGCCTACAACCTGCACCAAAAATCTGATTTATATAAATTTGTCTAGGTTTTTGTTGCATAGGGTCTTCCTACTTTAATTTATGATGTTTGATTTATATAAATCTGTCTAGGTTTTTGTTGCATGGTCATCCTACTTTAATCAACAGTCAATGTAGCAATTTTTTTCCTTGGGTACTCTAAGGTTTCACTTAGGTGTGCTTAACCATGAAGGTTTGGTGTTTCTGACGCCTGTCGCTCACTCATATCATTGTCTGCATCTCAACTACTTTCATTCCCTTTGTACATTTCTTGGTTACGCAACATGATACTCCTTAAAATAGAACTTCCTCTTTAGTATGATTTAAATGCATTGATTATATATGGTTTCGAGAATATATCCCTGTGTAATTATCTCTTAGTTTTGACCGGTGTTATTAGTATTGATTTTTATTTTTGGTGACAGAAATAGTATTTCCGTCGGTAAAGATACACATTTTTCTCAGTGGCCAAAAATCTAATATTTTAGCCACGGGAATATATTTTCCATCGGGAAAAATGTGAACTTATTCCCACGGTAGTTACGCCAACAGAAATTCAACGAAAACTAGTCCGTGGGTAAATATTTGTGGCGACGAAAGCCTATTTTTGGCAACGGAAAAGTTCTGTCACCAAAAATGAGGATTGTTGTAGCCAAAATCTAATATTTTAGCCACGGGAATATATTTTCCATCGGGAGTAGAATCATGTAGGAAGCCGATTTTCGGATCGGACAGCTTTGGGTGCCTAACACCTTCCCAAATTGTACATTGAACTCTTACCCGTTCTCTGATAGACCAAAGCTGATATGTTGGGGCATGAGTCAATAGAAGTTTTGTCTTATGATGATGCTACATTTTTAGAGGTCCTAGATCGTACTCTAGGTGGCGACTCCAACAAAACGTTGATTTTATTGATACACCTGAGGAAGAGGGCGAACCACTTCTCATTGTCCTCACAGAACTTAGATCTGGGTTGCCAAAAACCCTGAAGGTTTGTACGCCTGACTGCATTGCCCAAGATCCCAAAGCACCAACAACCTCCGATGACCTGCCTGCCGCAAAAGTCACCAACGATAATAAACTTCGTCCCATCGTCGGCCCCATCGTAAACACATCCAGAGTAGCATGCATGATCTTGGGATCTGGTATCATGGAGACAATACTAGAAACCCTAAACTTGCATTTTTTTTTCTTCTTCTTCTTCATACCTTTCACGCACCTCTCTCCTCCCAGATTACTGACTGATCTGCCAGACCTTATCTCTGATACCACTTATTAGGGTTGGGAGAGCACAAATAAGAAGATTTACATGGTTTAACACCCCATCGTGGGATGACTATGTCCGCACCAGAAAAAGATAGATTTCTTCATTTCCAAGAAAAATCTAAGATCTCCACCTGACAGGCTTATCTCCATTGTTAGTCTTACCTAGGTTTTTCCACACAGAGACAATATATAGACAAACCTAGAAACCCCAATCCCCACATAATTACTGATTTACCCCCGTACATGTAGTAGACCCAACTCCTAATACAAGTACAACACAATAACCGTGTGGACCCCATAGAATACAAGACACTAACCCAACAGTTGGATCAAGATCTAAGTTAAAACCTAACACTTGGCAAGCATCGAAGGGAGACACAGCGACAAAAATTGAAATTTGTCAACTATTGCAGCATTGACCCTCCTACCAATAGGAAAGGTCCACCAACCATAAGCCAATTAAAGACAGATACGTGCTCTTAGCTGGTTCACCGAAGGGTCGGTCGTAGTGAGTGAGTACGAGGTAGACTTTAGTATCCAATAACGATATGCCAATAGATGGGAGCACCATTCAAGTGGGGACATGTGGTGCTTACATAGAAACATAATTCACTTTAAGAGAAATGGTGGCTGCCGCAGTAAGAAATGATGGGGATGGGGTCGGATCTAATTGGACCGAACCCCCCCCCCCCTTGTAGCTTATAAAGCCTATGTTTAAGACTAGATAGGCCGCCAGGAAATCGTATCAATCTGAGGTACTGAGCCCTCCAACCTATCACCGCAAAACATATGGCCAGTTGAGGTCTGCTACGACAACATAGCCCGAATAGGCTAGCAAAAGGCTACATTTGGGAGGATCTTCTACTATAAATAATGGCTAGAATGAAGGAATAAGGGTATGCACTCAGAACCTTGAAAACTCATCTACTTACATCCTCACAGTTACACTCTACACTTCATCCCTTATAATTTCACTTCAACCCCACTCTATCGGAATCCGGCCACATTACCATGGATTCCATCTGCTTGTCCTGACTATGCTGACTTAAGCATTGGAGTGGTCACGACGTTAAAACCCTCCCACCTCATTGTGTACTTTGATCCATGTTGACAGGTGGCATCATCCGAAGCAGCGGGCGAAATCCAGCGACAACAGCATAATTGGCTGTAAAGACAACTCGCAAGAAGAGTTCTAAGAGGACAAAATATCAATAAAGGCTTTAAAATCAGATTCAACGAGGATGTCTGAAAAATTCAATGACAAGGCAGATTGGACTGTCGATCTAATAGCAAAGGCTTCATCGATCTTTGAAGTGGTGAAATGCATGTTGATGGAAACAACCTTAATAGAATTACCCAGATGATCTCGAAATATAAAACCAATACCAGTAGAGTGCTTATCCAAGCTGGCATCAGTATTAATCTATATACAATTAGAATGAGGAAAAGGCCTATTAAACGGAAGACTTGAATCTTGCGGCTTCTTCGAATGACAATTAGCTGAATGGGAAGCATCAAAGAATTCTCTATGAGCAAATTCTGCTTTGTTAATAACTTCAAGGGGACTTCGATCTTGAGACTCAAAAATGAAGTCATTTTGAACCTTCCATAAGTACCAACATACGAGGGAGGCTAGGTGGAAAGCTCTTGTAGCTTCCGATTTGGAATTCTGAAGAAGATTATTCTTATGGTACTTGGACCATTACAATTTACTCCTTATATGTCCTTAGAATTTTAAAGTTATATATTTTGCCGAGGCTAAAATTTTAACATGTGAACAAGGTACCTTAGGGTATACTTGCCCACAGAATTTGAGGCTCTCTTGGTTTTACAAGGTATCATCATCCATCTTGCAATGCTAGCTATAAGAAAAGACTGGCATGCCGTGATCCAAAATTTCATTGGATTGGCAACGAAATTTGGCATATGGTACACTTTCCATTAGTGCATGGGTCAAAGTATTTAGATAAAATGTAACACATGATAAGTCATTCCATCTCAATAACAGTTTTAAATGCACAAACTAAAGAATAATATTTCAAGGATTTAGCTTTTCTATCAAAACAAACACCCTAATCAATCTTAGCCTGAGCATCTGACTCAGAAAGCGAAGAAACAGTAGGCAACTTGCCACAATCATATTGTACATTAAAAACCCTATGGAAAAGAAACCCGTAAAAGATGGTATCCCTTAAGAACTTCATAAAGAATCCCGAACCACCTTGCTGCACCCACCTGAAAGGTAAGACCCTGTGATCAAACAAACAGCACGCCATCTTCTCTCCTTCACATACCCTTCTATAGCTTTAGCTGCACCGTTAGCCACGATACGCCCATGGCCATTTGGGTTTGGGAGTGAAGATTTAGCTAGGTGTCGTCCAAGAACAACTGCATCTTCAAGAGCTGACCACCACCTTGGGCGAGATCCGGTGTCATTGGGTGCATCACCTGCAACCGTGATGTTCCCTTTGAATACGTGGCCAAAGATTAAATCCCATGGATATCTGAACTTCAGTGGAGCCCACATTAGTGTTTCCAGATCAGCATGTTGAACGACTTCTAAATATGGAGGGTAGTCCTTGGCCAAGTTCTCCATTATATCTTTTTGTAACAATTTGGGGCCTACTACAGTATTGAATTAAAATGCATGGACGTGAGTTTAATGTTCCTTCATCACTTGATACCTTATTTGTTTCATTGTAAAATTATACGTACAAGTCATATTTTACTGAAAAAAACTATCTCTAATTAAAATTTTTTATTTTTTCAATTTTTATATTTTATTTTAAATCAAACAATCGAAAATATAAAATTATTCAATTTCAAACCTTTTAACATAGAAACAAATGAGCCTCAGTATGGTTTTAAAAACTATCGGATTGATTGATTCGTGTCTGTTTCAGCCACGACTGATACCAATTATTTCACATTTTTATTCTTTGGCAGCGACTGCGTGTTCACCAAACCATTGGCTCTGTACTCGATTTGGATCGATTTCTATGTCATTACCAGGTCTGATTCCTAAAACTAAAACCTTGAGCCTGAGTGAAAGATTTTGGTAGGCTGTTAAGATCACTGAAGCAACGTAAAAGAGGTAAATGACCTAATGGATAGCTTGGGGAAACTATCAGTTGAAAATGAAATGTTACTTGTGTTGCACTTTGGATTGTAATTGTTGGCAACTCGGACCAAGTTTGATGAGAGAGAGTGTCTGTGGATTTCTCTAATGTGGCAATGATTGATACTGGTAGTATTCTTGTGGTTAGTCATGCAATTAAAGAAAGAGAAAGAAGAGAGAGAATCAGAAGAGAGAGAAAGAGGAGAGATAAATGTGGGTGGGACCCACTGTATAAGACCCGCACTCCGTAAACCCGGTCTAAACCTTGGTTTTGTGTCATGACAGGTCTTTCGATCATCACCGGGCCAGACGGGGCAAGCGGATAACAAACAGGTACAAAATTGGACCGAAGTCGACCAATTATACCTGATTTTAGGTATACCGGTCGATGGTACCGGTCGACCGGTATGGCCTGCGCAGCTATGTGCGGGAATCTGGAAATTGGTCTCTGCGGGTCCCGCTTTCCTGATTTCGAATCCTAGAAGTTTCCTAATCCTAGTAGGGTTACTAAACCCTATTTCTAGCCTATAAATACACCCTTAAGCCTCCTCAAATCCTTTCCATTGTCTCTCACAAACCCTAGAGAAGAGAAAGAGGTTGGAAAGGAGAGGGGCTAGGAAGAAGAAGGAGGTGCCGCCATTACCGTTTGACGAAGCTCACGCTACGCCTGTCAACGGTAAGTGCTTGAATCCATCTTCTTATTCTGTGTTAGTTGTGTGGGTGGATCAATACCATGCAAAGTAGGTATTGATCTAAAACCCTAATTTGGCCAATAAAACCTAAGTTTCCGTCAAACCCTAGATTCGAGTTCGAGATGATATTCATCGAAACGAGACTTGAATGAGTTGGGGATAACTCTAACTCAAAGCCTAGACTTAGAATAGATAGGAGAAACCCTGAAAATCCATGGAGGATGATCGACAGCAGTCGAAAAACCCATGTATGGTCTTCTGGAGACATACCGGTCGACTATACCGGTTGCACATAGTGCGACCGGTATGTTGCGACCGCTACCTCTCGGGAGGTTATCTGTGGGGACTGGCTGACCATACCAGTCGCCAGTCTTTCCCACAGAGCTGCGACCGGTATATGCCACCGGTCAGCTCTGTGAGGGTATTTGTAACCATGTTGGTTTCCGACCAACATGAAACCCTAAGCAGTATATTCTAATGAAACCCAAATAATATTGTAGGACTTTGTGACATATCGTTTGGACCTTGCGACGTGGAGCAAGTTATCGAACGAGCGTCAGGTAAGGGAATCTAACCTAAACCTAATAATTAATGGGCAGTAAATCGTTGTTAATCATTGAATAGCTATGATGTGATGTTTGTGCATATTCACATGCCATCCTTTACTTTCAATTATTATTACTGTTCATGCATTGATAGGATGTGATTGTTAGGCATGTGATTGTTTTCGTTGGTGTGTGGAGTGGGGCATGGGCCTGGGATCGCTCTTCACACTGGCACCTTTTGTAGTATTCTGTCTGAACATGCTTGGTACGGGTGGGGTATCAGGGGAAGGTCGTGGTACGGTGGTCTCCGATATTGATGTTGTCCCGGCCATTGTTATGTGGTACTGAGGATTCTGAGTCGACGCTGGCTTGTCCACGATGCTTTAGCTCTATCTCTATGCCGTAGGGAGTTATGTTGGGATAGGGTCTACCTGCGTATTGTTTCTATCCTAGTGTGTTAGTTGCGGATAGGGTATCAGGGGAGGTGTGGGAATGCCTTAGCTCTATCTCTATGCCGTAGACAGCTGTGCTGGGATAGAGCATACATTGTTGACATATAGGATTGGTTAGTTGCGAGCCCAGTTTGCGAGCCTTGGCCAGTAGGGGCTTAGGTACTGGTATGGATAGAGTATCAGGGGAGGTGCGGGTATACCTTAGCTCTATCTCTATTCCATGATGGTGCATGTGGGTTGGTGGTAGTGTGATCTACTGTGCGATGCCACACACTCGTGTATAGAGGTGCGGGGGCCACCAAACCTTTCTATAGCACATTGCAAACTTTAAACCAGACCACAACATAAAATGATTGTTACTCATGCATAACATTGTGAAACTGTCTGATTGTCTTACTGAGCTGTGTTGTGAGCTCACCCTTTGTGCACATCTTATTTTAGATATGGATGCAAGTTATACTATGGACGATTATGTGAACGCTCCGACGTATGGAGGTGTAGCTGCTCTGGATGTACAAGCAGGGGAGGACGAGCATGATGCTTCATGCGAGTGCCCTTTCTGCGTGTACCTGTGATGGATTTTTATTTATTTGTTTCAGTTATTTTTGGTTGGATTAAAGTGATGTAAGAGATATTATATTATGTGTTTGATTTGAATAATTGGATATTTTATTTAAATTATCAATAGATACTCAGTTCATTCTATATAAAGTCTTCCGCTGTATATTTATATTCTGATTGTGGTTATGTGTAATGGTTTGTATGGGTGGACACGGCCTATTCGAGATCCTGGTGTGAACCGTTGGTTCAATGACGGTTCACTCACACCGTTCTGGTAGGATCAGAATTGGGGTGTGACACACTGTACCTAGGTGGCATGCCACCATGGCAGCCAGCCTGGCCGAGGGCCACGGCAGCCAGCCAGATGGCCAGCCACGCAACCAGCCAGATGGCCAGCCACATGTCACCTCAAGCAAGCACAGCCCTCAAGCACAGACCCCAAGCAAGCACAGCCCACAAGGCATGGCACCACAAGCAAGCACAACCCGCAAGGCCATGTCGCAAGGCAGCAGGCCCACAAGGCCATGCCGTAAGGCAGCAGGCTCGCAAGCCATCCCGCAAGGCAGCAGGCCCGCGCACGCGCACGCCTTCCCTCCACAATTCGCACACCAGGTGTTTGAGAAATTTCTAGGAGAGAGAAAACCTCTCTGGAAATTTTCTTTGTAGAGTTTTTAACAAACTCTTAAAAGGTTACAGAGGCCATTTTTCTTGGTTTCAAGGGCATTTTGGGCAGTTTCAAAAAGCTAAAATCCCATATCAACGGCCCAGATGAAGCCACGTCGTCATTGTTCCAATCTTACGGCCAGAAAGAGTACGGGCTATAGTGTTTCTCACTCGGCGTCGTTTGATGCTCCCGCGAAGAAGCCCATTGGCTGGGCGCAGCTTAAAACGGTGGTTTGCGCATCATAGAATCGGCGCCTTTATTCAGTGTGGCGCATTCATCGTGCGACGACGGAGGAGATGCCAATCCTGTGCTTCACGTGATCTCCGATTTTTGGAGGCGGAATTATTCAGATCCAAGGGATCCAGTCAAATCCCGCCTTTTTAACCTTGATCTAACGGATGATGGTGCAGATTCCTTCAACATCCAATCACAACTCGACACCGCGCCTGCCATGTCAGTGGCGGCGCGGCTTCGGTGCTTCGCAGGTGCATCAAGTGTAGTTTGAAGTTTCCATTTAATTTAATTTCACTGGCCGAACTTGTTTTCCTCATAACTTAATCATCCGGAGGCCAAATCCGACGATCCAAATTACACCGAGCTAGGTTTTTAATTTTCTTTCAATTGAGAATGGTTGTGAGGTTGCTGGCCGTGAGAAACAGATCTGAAAACGTATTTTCGAAGGAAAAAGGGAAAAACTTCATATTATTCATTCGTTCTGGCTTTGGGAATTGAAGACAATCACTCATCATCTCTATTCGTGCCCATGTCGGTGCACTGCTGTGATTTTTGAAGGATGGTGAAGCTTCTTTGCATATGGCTAGTGATTGGTTGATTATCAGAGGAAGAAGAACACTGCATATGACTTCAGATGCCAGAAAACATCAGTTGTGAGATTTTCTCAACTCCCTTATTATTTATTGGATTAATGCATTGTATGCTAAAGTAGGTTGAGATTACTGAATGCCTACATTGTATGGGAGTCTATTGTATGCTAGCTTAGGCAAAAAGAATATTGAATGCCTTGCTAGTTTGGGATTTAATTGTTAGACATCACTATAAGCCCCCACAATTTATCTTTTTGATTTGTGTTCAGTGGGTTGTGAACACTGGCTGGAATAGCCTGAACTTTGGCAGTGTTTGCCCTCTTAGTTCTATGCTGAGAAAATATAGGGTGAGTATCCTTGTCCTATAAAGGGCTAAAAGTTTAGTATTGAGTAAATACAGAGTCCATTGGGAATTACTCCGTGGATTAGCCATCACACACTGTGGTGGTGAACCACGTAACCCTTCTGTGTTGTGGAATGCTTTGATTCTATATTTTGTGAAGTGCGTGGAATGAATTACAGGATGGGTGTGCAAATCTGGTAGACCTGGCCACTGAGTGGTTGCGAGGTAGATTTGCATACGTCTGTGTGTGTGACAGTCAATTTCATAAACAACACTGGGCAGCAAAGAAATAGCAAGTTAAAAAGTTTTCACACTGATTCACCCCCCCTCTCAGTGTCATTCAAGGTCCATCAATTGGTATCAGAGCACCAGGCTCAGTGACAGCTAAATCAGCATCTGAGAGATCAGAGGGTAACAATGGCACCAGAGGAAGGTTCTCATAAACCCCCATTGTTTGATGGTACATACTTTGTGTTTTGGAAAAGGAGAATGGAGATTTATGTGGGATCACTTAGATTTGATGTTTGGGCTGCAGTTGAAATTGGCTACACTCCACATGATACAGTTACTCCTAGTGCAACAGACAAAAGAATTTTGAGAATAACAGAAAGGCACTCAATGCCATTCAAGGTGGTCTGACAAACAATGAATTATCCAAGGTCATGGATTGCAAAACTGCAAAGGAGGTCTGGGATAGACTGATAAATATCTATGAAGGAGACAAGAAGATCAAGAAAGTGAAACTGCAAACATTCAGGGCTCAGTTTGAAAACCTGAAAATGAATGAGGATGAAACTGTTGATCAGTATATGAACAGAGTGAATGAAGTGGTTAACTCCATCAGAAAACTTGGTGAAGACTTAAAAGGTTCTGTTGTTTGTCAGAAAATATTATGGTCTCTCACATCCAAGTATGAATCAAAGGTTTTTGCTCTTGAAGAAACTAAGGATTTGGATGAAGTCACCATAGATGAAATACATGGAGCATTGATAGGTTTTGAGATGAGAATAAACCCTGGAACTACTGTAGACAAGCAAGTAGCTTTCAAGGCTATGAAGAAGCTGAAAATTTCTGAAAAACAAAATGAGGAAGAAAGTGAAGATGAGGCCACACCTCATTTCACTAGAAAATTAAAGAAGGGTACAGGAAAATACAAGAACAAGCTTCCTTTCAAATGTTTCAACTGTGGCAAGGTTGGACATTTTGCTGCAAAATGCCCCAAGAAGAGTAAGATTGACAGTGATGATGAAGATGAAAATAAATACAAGTTCAAGGCAAAGAAAAATTACAATTTCAAAAAGAACAAGTCAAATAGAAAAAGTTTCATTTCAAAAAGGGTTAGTGAAACTTCAAATGATGACTCAGATGATATCTCAGAGGATGAGCCCAGTGAGGCCTTGTTCATGGCTTTCATTGAAAAACATGAAGGGAACAAAAGTGAAGAATTTACTACAAAAATTCTTGATGAGAGTGAAATTGTGAATTCTATCTCAAGTGGTGATGAAGAAAGACACAATGAAGATAAATGTTCAAGCAGTGATGAAGAAGGTGAGATAAACTTTGAGGAAGAATTTGTTGCAGCCATGATGGAGCTCAAGAAGGAAAGAAAGCATAACAAGCTTGCCTCTCAAGAAGTCAAAAAGCAAAAGCAAGTGATTCAAGAACTGAAAGCTCAATATGAAGAGTCCAAGAAAGTTATAGAAAATCTCAATATTCAGCTTAAACAGGCATCTGTAGACTACTCCATTGTGTTGAATGAGAATGCAAGAGAAACATCAAAAAATACCAACTCAAAGGGAAAATGGCCCATATCTTTTGTGAAGAAAAATGAAAAGGGTAAGGATCCTATAGTTCATTGTCAAGGAAGAAACAAAACCCCTCTCCCTAAGACTAATTATGCAAGACCAAGACAAAATGCATGGCAAGGCAAGAGAATGGAGCATGACAACTTCTATAAAGAAAATTATCCCAGTGCACCACAGAGACAGATGAGATACATAGCAACTGCAAGGCCAAGACCTCATTTTCAGGGTTACTACTACAGATGCAACAACTTTGGACATAAAATTACTACCTGCAAATTTAACATGAGAGATGTAAAATTTGAGAGTAGAATTCAATTTGCTCCCCTTGAAGAGAATTTTGTTGAGTGTTACAACTGTCACAACTTTGGGCATGTAGCAAGGAACTATAGAACCATCTTTCCCCCTATGCCACCTTTACAGAGACAGCATAGCAGAACAAGAAGAGAGGCTCCAAAGCATAAACATGTTGAGAAGGCTTCATCACAGAAGAGAGTTTGGGTTCAGAGGGACAAAACAGAAAGAAACAACTCTTTGGTTGTGCAGATAGCTTTTAAAGCACAAGACAGCTCTACACCATGGATTCTTGACAGTGAGTGTTCGAGTCACATGATTGGAGACAGTAAAAGGCTTCTGAAGCTTCAGCATTATGAAGGAGGTTCAGTTAAATTTGACAACAATGATGGTGCCAAGATAGTTGGAAAGAGAAGCATCAGTCTCGATAATGGAAATATAAAATCCCATGATGTTCTCTATGTTTCAGGTTTGAAACATAACTTATTGAGTGTCAGCCAGATTTGTGATAGGGGTCACAATGTAATTTTTAATGATCAAGGATGTGAGATCCGAAGGTCTAATAGTGGAAAGTTGATAGCATCAGGAAAGAGAACTCATAAAAATCTCTATATTTTGTCTGAAGATTTTAAAGAGAATTGCATGATGAGTCAAGAAGAGGAAACATGGTTATGGCATAGAAGATTAGGACATATTGGCTTTGAAAATATGTCCAAAATATCCAACAAGAATGCTGTAAGAGACATTCCTTCATTGAAATCTTCCAATGATATATGTGCATCTTGTCAGAAGGGGAAGCAGACAAGAACATCATTCAACCTAAGGAGTACCACACTACTCAACCATTGGAGATAATTCATACAGATCTATGTGGGCCAGTGAAAACACAGAGCATTGCAGGAGAGAGGTACTTCATTCTGTTTATATATGACTACTCTAGAATGACTTGGGTAATGTTTCTGAAACATAAGTCAGAAGCTCTGGCTAGATTCAAGATCTTCAAAACTCAAGTTGAAAATGAGACAGGGAAGAAAATCAAGTGTTTGAGATCTGACAGGGGAGGAGAGTACACCTGGATAGACTTTGTAGAGTTTTGTTCTGAGAATGGCATCAAAAGACAGACTTCAGCTCCTACAACACCACAGCAAAATGGTGTTGCAGAGAGAAATAATAGAACTGTTCAAGAGATGGCCAGGACTATGTTAACTGAAAATGATATGGGAAATAAATTCTGGAGAGAAGCAGTGTATACGGCAATATATGTTCAGAATAGATGTATGTTGAGGCCACATGAAGACAAGACTCCCTATGAACTATGGTTTGGTAAGAAGGCCACAGCAAAGCACTTCAAGGTGTTTAGTAGTAAGTGTTATATCAAAAACACCAGTCATGGTCTAGGAAAGTTTGATGATAGGGCTAATGAAGGAATATTTCTTGGCTACTCTACCTCTAGCAAAGCTTACAAATGCTACAATAAAAACTTGATAAAATTGTTGAAAGTGCAGATGTGAGAGTTGATGAGCACAAGAATTCTCCTACAGGATCAAATAATGAGGTTCCTATTTTTGAAGACCTGGACAGTGAGCAGAATGACAATGAAACAAAAAAGGAGCAGGATGTTACAAATGTGCCAAGACAGAGAGCTGTGGTTGAGACAGAAGAAAGAGAAGAGAAGTCAGATTCAGAGGCAGATAGGTAGAACAAAAGTGGCTCAAGAAGAGTAAAAAAGAATCATCCTGACCAATTAATTCTTGGTGATCCATCCGCTGGTATGCAAACAAGGAAGGTGAGACAACCAAAATAAATGTTTTCTTTATTATCTCACATTGAACCAAAATCGGTTGCAAAGGCATGTGAAGATGCTAGTTGGCTCAAGGCAATGAATGAAGAGTTGGATCAAATAGAGAAAAATAAAACTTGGGAATTGGTGCCAAGGCCTACAGACAAGAATGTTATTGGCACTAAATGGGTCTACAGGAACAAACTCAATGAAGATGGAAAAATTGTAAGGAACAAGGCCAAATTGGTTTGTAAAGGGTATGCTCAAGTTGAGGGCATTGACTTTGAAGAAACATTTGCTCCTGTTGCTAGGTTGGAAGCAATCTGGATGTTTTTTGCATTTGCTGTACACAAAAATTTCAAGGTTTACCAGATGGATGTCAAGTCAGCCTTCTTAAATGGTGACTTGGAAGAAGAGGTGTATATAGAGCAACTAGAAGGATTCCAACTGAGTGAAGACCCTATACTTGTTTGTAGACTGAAAAAAGCATTGTATGGGTTGAAGCAAGCACCAAGAGCATGGTATTCAAGGCTGGACATGTATCTCTGTCAGTTGGGTTTCAAAAAGGGACTGGTAGATAGCAACTTGTATGTGAAATCTATTGATGGTAGTCAGACAGTTGTGGTTGTGTATGTAGACGACATCATTTTTGCAGGCCACAAAGATGAGTCATGTAAGGATTTTGCTCAGAGAATGCAGGATGAGTTTGAAATGTCCATGATTGGTGAACTTTCTTATTTTTTGGGTCTGCAGATCAGTCAGTTGAAAGATGGGTTCTTTTTATCTCAGACCAAGTATGTGAAAGAGATGTTGAAAAAGTTCACAATGGAGGATTGCACACCAGTGAGCACGCCTATGATGACTAATAGCAAGTTGAGCAAAGATGATGACTCTCCATCAGTTGATCATACTATATATAGGTCAATGATTGGAAGTCTGCTCTACTTGACTGCTACTAGGCCAGATATTCTTCAGTCTGTGTGCATGGTGGCTAGATTTCAAGCTGGCCCAAAAGAGACACACGTTGTAGCTATGAAAAGAATTTTCAGATATCTAAAGGGGACTATGGACTATGGTCTTTGGTATGCAAAAAGAAAGGATCTGGAATTATTTTCTTACTCAGATGCAGATTGGGCTGGATGTGTTGATGGCAGGAAGAGCACTAGTGGAGGTGCTTTTTATCTTGGCAGAAATTTGGTAGCTTGGCACAGTAAAAAGCAGGAGTCAGTATCCTTATCTACGGTAGAGGCAGAATACATTGCAGCTACCTCATGTTGTACACAGGTATTATAGATGAAGCAGATGTTGAAGGATCTAGGCATTGAATCCGAGAAACCTATTTCTATGCTTTGTGATAACACTAGTGCCATCAATATATCTAAAAATCCAGTTATGCACTCCAGGACGAAGCACATAGCCATTCGGTATCACTTTTTAAGAGAGAAAGTTCTAGAAGGAGAAGTTCAGTTAGCGTTCATTCCCACAGCAGAGCAGATTGCAGATATTTTCACAAAGCCCCTTCCCAGAGAACAGTTTGGTTACTTGAGACAGAAGTTGGGAGTGGTTATCCTCCCAAGCATTGAGGAGCTTGGAGTGAGGGGGAGCAGTGTTTGATTGTTGTTCTATTTTTTTTTGCTCCCTATGTAGGACTCAGGGGGAGTCCATTGGTATTTTTCTGTGTTCCTATGGTGTTGAGTTTGTGTCTCTGGAGCGCCCATAGGATTGGGAAGATGCGGTGGGCACTCCTATGTGGCATATCCCTTTGTTCTTGTTGTCAAAGGGGGAGAAATATTTATTTCATGCGCAGAGTGAGTTGCCGCATGAGTGAGTTGCCAACAATTCCAAAGGGGGAGATTGTTGCACTTTGGATTGTAATTGTCGGCAACTCGAACAAAGTTTGATGAGAGAGAGTGTCTGTGGATTTCTCTAATGTGGCAATGATTGATACTGATAGTATTCTTGTGGTTAGTCATGCAATTAAAGAAAGAAAAAGAAAAGAGAGAATCAGAAGAGAGAGAAAGAGGAGAGAGAAATGTGGGTGGGACCTGTACCTAGGTGGCATGCCACCATGGCAGCCAGCCTGGCTGAGGGCCACGGCAGCCAGCCAGATGGCCAGCCACGCAACCAGCCAGATGGCCAGCCACATGTCACCTCAAGCAAGCACAGCCCTCAAGCACAGACCTCAAGCAAGCACAGCCCGCAAGGCATGACACCACAAGCAAGCACAGCCCGCAAGGCCATGCCGCAAGGCAGCAGGCCCGCAGGCCATGCCGCAAGGCAGCAGGCTCGCAAGCCATGCCACAAGGCAGCAGGCCTGCGTGCGCACGCCTTCCCTCCGCAATTCGCACACCAGGTGTTTGAGAAATTTCCAGGAGAGAGAAAACCTCTCTGGAAATTTTCTCTGTAGAGTTTTTAACAAACTCTTAAAAGGTTACAGAGGCCATTTTTCTTGGTTTCAATGGCATTTTGGGCAGTTTCAAAAGGCCAAAATCCCATATCAACGGCCCAGATGAAGCCACGTCATCATTGTTCCAATCTTACGGCCAGAAAAAATGCGGGCTATAGTGTTTCTCACTCGGCGTCGTTTGATGCTCCCGCGAAGAAGCCCATTGGCTAGGCGCAGCTTAAAATGGTGGTTCGCGCATCATAGAATCGGCGCCTTTATTCAGTGTGGCGCATTCATCGTGCGACGACGGAGGAGATGCCAATCCTGCGCTTCACGTGATCTCCGATTTTCGGAGGCGGAATTATTCAGATCCAAGGGATCCAGTCAAATCCCGCCTTTTTAACCTTGATCTAACGGATGATGGCGCAGATTCCTTCAACATCCAATCACAACTCGACACCGCGCCTGCCATGTCAGCGGCAGCGCAGCTTCGGTGCTTCGCAGGTGCATCAAGTGTAGTTTGAAGATTCCATTTAATTTAATTTCACTGGCCGAACTTGTTTTCCTCATAACTTGATCATCCGGAGGCCAAATCCGACGATCCAAATTACACCGAGCTAGGTTTTTAATTTTCTTTCAATTGAGAATGGTTGTGAGGTTGCTGACCGCGAGAAACAGATCTGAAAACGTGTTTTTGAAGGAAAAAGGGAAAAACTTCATATTATTCATTCGTTCTGGCTTTGGGAATTGAAGACAATCACTCATCATCTCTATTCGTGCCATGTCGGTGCACTGCTGTGATTTTTGAAGGATGGTGAAGCTTCTTTGCATATGGCTAGTGATTGGTTGATTATCAGAGGAAGAAGAACACTGCATATGACTTCAGATGCCAGAAAACATCAGTTGTGAGATTTTCTCAACTCCCTTATTATTTATTGGATTAATGCATTGTATGCTAAAGTAGGTTGAGATTATTGAATGCCTACATTGTATGAGAGTCTATTGTATGTTAGATTAGGCAAAAAGAATATTGAATGCCTTGCTAGTTTGGGATTTAATTGTAGGGCATCACTATAAGCCCCAAAAATTTATCTTTTTGATTTGTGTTCAGTGGGTGCTGAACACTGGCTGGAATAGCCTGAACTTTGGCAGTGTTTGCCTTCTTAGTTCTATGCTGAGAAAATATAGAGTGAGTATCCTTGTCCTGTAAAGGGCTAAAAGTTTAGTATTAAGTAAATACAGAGCCCATTGGGTATTACTCCGTGGATTAGCCATCACACACTGTGGTAGTGAACCACGTAACCCTTCTGTGTTGTGGAATGCTTTGATTCTGTATTTTGTGAAGTGCGTGGAATGAATTGCAGGATGGGTGTGCAAATCTGGTAGACCTGGCCACTGAGTGGTTGCAAGGTAGATTTGCATACGTCTGTGTGTGTGATAGTCAATTTCATAAACAATACTGGGCAGCAAACAAATAGCAGGTTAAAAAGTTTTCACACTGATTCACCCCCCCTCTCAGTGTCATTCAAGGTCCATCAACTTGTAGATTTGTAGAACCAATAGAGTTCATTATCATTGAGGGCAGTAAAACCAGCTCTTTGGCCTTCTTCTATGAACTGATAGGCTACCTGCTTATATCTATGCCCTTCAGGAAATACAGCGAAACCACGTATAGCTGACCGGCCTGAATTAATTGGAGCCGTGAGTCCCGACCAGCGAGCAACAACTGAGTGTACTCCATCACACCCTATCAAGACCTGTTTCACCACAAAAGATTTTTAAGATCAACACAAAAGTGTGGCTTCTTTTTTTCTTTTTTTTTTTGTGTGGAAATTATGGAATTGATTTTTATTTTTATTATTATTATTATTATTTTTTTTTTTTGGTGTGGAAATTATGGAATTGAAGTTAAATTCTTTGGAGACATCGCCCATTCTCTAATTGCAGATCATTAAGAAGATTAATGGGTTTTTTTTTTTTTTTCTTTCTTTATATATGTTACATTGACCTTGATGATCCTTCCATCATCTAGACTTGAGATGGGAATGGAAGAAGAAACTTCATCATCTATTGCAATGGTTCGGATGGAAGTAAGCTTTGAAGAGAAACGAATGGTGCCAGGGTCCAATTCTCCTGCTAGTGTATCCAATAGTACTTTCTTGTGTACTATTACGGATCCATTGCTAGTCCTGCATCCAACTGTACGATGTATTCATGAACCTGAATTTAATTTCAAATCTTTACATTGAATGATCAACAACATTTAAGACTATTCCCTCTCAGGTATCAAGAAAATGTAGGGCCATTTCTGAATTAAACTATGACATGGAAAATGATTGGAGAGAGAACTCACCCATTAATCTCCGTACAAGATACCTGTTGAGTAGTTCCATTAGCAATATTTGTCAAGTATCCCCTATCAAAATTTCCAGAATCAGTCTAATAAAAAAGGAATTTGACCACAGAAATCGGCATCTAGTTCAATGTGTTTGTTCGTATGCCAGAGAGAGAGAGAGAATTACTTTTGGATAGGGGAACATAAGGAGGTGAGCTTGGAGAGCAAGCCATGCATTGGGGAAGACTCCAATAGCCGTACCAGTGGTTCGTAGTTTTGGCGATTTCTCCAATACCAACGAACCAATTCCAACTCTCTTTAGAGCCAATGCAGTTGCTAACCCTGCAATCTCTCCCCCAACTATCTCTACCTCCTCGTTTATTTCCATCTCTTATCTCTGGATGATCTTGATTCAGAAAAGTAGGGCAAAAAATCAAATATAAAAAATCCAAAACCAACAATTCCTGAGATGGGTTTTTGAGGATGATTAATTAAATTTTCATATACATATCATTAAGGACTGGAAACCTCTTCTACCTCCACAAGATTGCAAAAATCTCATCTAGTACCGAAAAAGTTTGCTCCGTTAATCAATGAAGTCCATTCCGTTAGAAAAATTCCGTTAGTTCCTGACGTCATATGTGCTGAACATTTTAACAGACCATACTACCTTTTTGGGGTTGTTAAAGGACAAAAATACCCTTTATTCATAAGTTATCTTACCCCCAAATGTTCATTTCGATTCGAACTAACCTTTACCGTCTCAAATCCAGTCAAGATCGACGAATCAAGAACCATATCTGAATTCCTTTTAGTCGTTTTGATTATCATCGTCATGGTTGTGAATGGCCAGCCAGTGAAGAAGATGAAGAGGAGAGTCACTACAGATCTTTAAGATTTCCTGAACTTCCCTGTAACCTCTAGTCGGAATAGTCACCTAGATGAACCCTTCAGATAGGAATCAACAGGGCCATAGATATATTCGGCAAATCCCATCTTTTTTCTCCAGATCAACGAAGACACTTGTGATTTTGTAATGTCAAGAACCTGAGCTCCAGTGAAGAAACCACGAATTACTTTTGGGAGATGGAGATCAATGGCTCTAAGGTGTGACCTATCAAACACCGTGAGACCACCGTTGGCCATTTCTGAAGAATTTTCTAAGCAGAAATAAAGGAAGGAAGAGACGAGTCACGAGAAACAAAAGTTGGGACGGGGCTAGCAGGGGAGCTCCGTCATTTTCAGATTATATGAAATGGGTTGTTTTTTTTGTTTTTTTTTTTTTTTTTTTTTTTTTATTTCTTGAAATTGGAAGGATTCCTCATTTTGTCTACTTGCAGGAGATACAAGTTGGGAAGGGACCAGTAAGGAAGCTCCGTCATTTTCAGATTATATGAAATGGGTTGCTTTGTTTTTTTTTTTTTCTTGAAATTGGAAGGATTCCTCATTTCGTCTACTTGCAGGAGATAAATGTTGAGATGGGGTCAGCAAGGGAGGTCCGTCATTTTCATATTATATGAAATGGTTGTTTTTTTTTTTTCTTGAAATTGGAAAGATTCCTCATTTCGTCTACTTGCAGGAGATACAAGTTGGGATGGGGCCAGTAGGGGAGCTCCGATATCCATCATACCCAGAGAGTAACCAGACATGGAGATTCTCCGGAATTGGAGCTTTCCAATGCTTCGATAAGGTATGGTCTGAATAATGCTTCTTGGCGCTTCCTTGATTTGCTTCCAATTTTTTTGGGTTCTCATATGAATTTCTTGTTGGGTTTGTGATGAATGTCTACAATACAACTGAAGCTTTTAGGAAACAAGAGTGGGGGAACAGAGGCCCTACAGATGAATGTCTACAGTACATGCGCAGTAGAGTCTTTTCCTCCCCTTTCCTCTTTCTAGGTGGTCGTGCTTAGGGGGTTCGTTTCTTCGATGCTGGGATGGCCAATTCATGGGTGCCGACTGGTTACCCCACCTCAAGTGGTGAAGCAAGATGGGATGACAAAACCTATATCTTTGGCTGGGGCTTGGGTGAGAGTGAATATGAGAGAGAGAGAGAGAGAGAGAGAGAGAGAGAGAATGAATATACATACCATTAATATAAAGGTCAAATTAGTCATTCAACATATTTTTTAAATTTTTAAATTTTTAATATGAAGGGTAAAACTGTATTTCAATAATTTCGTTAGTTAGTTAGATGTGGTTGAGGTTTTTGCAATCTTATGGAGATAGCTGATGTTTCTAATCCTTAATGATGTGTATATAAAAATTTTCCTTATAGCTTGATACAAGACCTATGAAGCATCAAAGTTCAGTAGAGAGAGCTGATCTTTTGGGCTGCATTTTCTTATAAACAGCGTAACAAGAATTTTCTTCTTGTTCATATTGAATCTTGTTTCAGGTAAAAAGATTGGTTCAGCTGGTTGATTATGACTTCCAAGTTCCAAAGCCAAATTGGATACCATCTGGCCATGATTCACGTGCAAGTATTGCCGAGTATAGCCGCCACCCATCTACGACCAAGGTCTTCAATCTTGACCAGGGATTGCGATTATACTTGCTGTTTAGTCCTAATTTATAAATATCTTTCCTCGTTGTTTCTTCTTTCAAACTCATTCCTTTATACTGAAGCATTCAAAGGCATGTGTTGTATATGATTATAACATTTCAAACAATTTTCACTTAATGTGTTATATGTTGAATTACTGCTAATTCAATTTTAAGGGAATTTATTCGTTCTTTATTTTTATTTTTTTTTAGTTTTATCATTCACCCATCTCAATTTTTTATTTTAACTACATTAAGTTTCAGTTTGATAGACATTTTTGAAATGCATTCTATGCTAAGAACACGTTTTAAAATGATAACAGCAATGTTTGGTACGTGTTTTCGTTCTTAGTTGATGACGTCAACCCAAGAACTTGAGTTTCAAGGTGAAGCGACCCTACCTAGGATTATAAGTCAAGTCTCCGCAAAGTACTACCTAACAAATGGGGACAAAATCCGTTTTGTTGCATCCGATTGGGCTTGGTGCTCCTGATGACAATACTTGTCAATGAGAAGTGAACAAACAGTAGAAAGGTGGGGTTGGATAACTCGGAGGCCACTTCGATGCCTAAGTCGTGACGGTAAACAGATTGAACCTGGGAATAAGGGAAGCCGAGTTTAAGTGTAGTGTGGCTCAAGTAAATTGATTAGAGAGAGAGAGAGAGAGAGAGAGAGAGAGAATTCAAAATGCATGATCTTTGTACCTTCATTCTCGGGGTATATATAGAGTGGCCTGAAGTGACGTGGAATTAGGAGAGGTTTCATGCGGTTGTGTGACAATTGTGGCATATCCCGAGTTATTCGGGGTAGTTATCATCAGGAAGGGGTGGGCAATGCATCTATCCATTATCCCTAAATGTAAGGGTCGTGCGAGTATAACGTCTTTAGATCATTTGATCACAGTCTAACCGTCCACTTATGGATAACAGTTCAACGATTTGCGCTTGGTGATGGGGCAATGTACTTATACACGTGTGACATAACTGATTTAGCTGGGTTGTTCATTGTCATCTTAACATCAAGGGAGCTATGAAGCGTAGGTTTCGATAAGAGAAATGGGATGGACTTTGGAATCCCTGATAATGTAAACTAGGATCCCTTTCAATGGACCCCAACTAAAAGGAAAAAGGAAATCAGCAATTAAGTGAGGAGCAATTTTGACGATATGGATAAATGGTGTAGCTATTTTGTTAGTTTTATAAAGAAATCTGGAATCTGAATTAGCCATGTGGCAAATTTCAATCTACATTTATTTATAAAAGAGAAAAGAAAACACGCAAATCACTGAAAGCACAAGGCAGCAAATGTCAATAAATAGAGTCTTTGATGGTTTTATTTGACTTTCAAATGTGAGACGTGATGAATCCAAATAATTTCTTATCTATCAAACAGTTGGAATTGCCTTATCATCCATCTTGCAATGCCAGATACAAGAAAAGATCAAGGCGCCATGATCTACCATATGATTGAATTGGGCACCAGATTTGACATATATATAATACTCTATCCAATAGTGCATGGGCTGAAGAAGCTAGGTAAGATGTAAAAGATGGTACGTCATTCCATGTAACAATTTTCATTCCATGTAACAATTTTAAGTGCACAAGGAAATTAACGAATAATATTACAAGGCCTTTTTTTTTTTTTTTTTTTTTTGTGAAAATATTTCAAGGCTTTTAGCTCTCTATCAAAACAACATCCTAATCAATGTTAGTCTAAGCATCTTATTCTGAAAGTGAAGAAACACTTGGCAATTTGCCACAATCGTAGTCAAAACCAGTAATCCTATGGAAAAGAAACCTGTAGAAGATGGTATCTCTTAAGAACTTCATAAAAAATCCAGAACCATCTTGCTGCACCCAACCTGAAAGATAAGCCCCGCTGATCAAACCAACAACACGCCATCTTCTCTCCTTCACATACCCTTGTATAGCTCTAGCTGCATCAACTGCCACGATCCGTCCATGGCCATTTGGGTTTGGGTGTAAAGATTTAGCCAGTTGTCTTCCAAGCACGACTGCATCCTCAAGAGCTGAACAACCACCCTGGCCGAGATCCGGAGTCATTGGGTGCATCGCATCACCTGCAACCGTGATGTTCCCTTTGCACGTGTGGCCAAAGATTAGGTCCCATGGATATCTAAACTTCAGTTGAGCCCACGTCACTGTTGCCAGGTCAGCATGTTCAACAACTTCTAAATATGATGGAGGGAAATCCTTGGCCAAGTTCTCCATTACATCCTTTTGCAACAACTTGGGACCTGCTGGTGTCTCTTCACCTGAATAAATGGAAAAAAAAAATTGTTTCAATTAATGGTGGAGCTTTTTCTTACATGCAAAGGAACCTGATCCAAGCATCCCCAGATCATTGCCGGGCCTGGTCCTTGGGTTTGAGGTTAATTTTATCGAATTAAAATAAATGTACATGTGTCTTAATGGTTGACATGGAGTTGATGAAACTAGGAGAGATAAGGTAAAGAATGATCTATTAGAATTGATTTGAGAGTAACGTCGATACATAATAAACTACAATAAAATCGATTAAAATGGTATCCAATTTGGATTAATTAGTTTATGTGTCTGATACCTAAAACTAAAACCTTGAGCCTGAGTGAAGATTTTGGTAGGATTATTAAGATCACTGAATCAACATAAAAAAGTTGGACGACCTAATAGATAGCTTGGGGAAACAATGAGTTGAAATTGAAATGCTACCTTTAAGTGAAGAATTGTAATAGATGAAGAACCAAAAGAGCTCTTTATCATTGAGGGGAAGAAAACCAGCTCTTTTGCCTTGCTCTATGAAATGATGGACTTCCTCCTTATATCCATGCCCTTTGGGAAATACAGCGAGACCACGGATAGCTGACCGGCCAGAATTCACTGGAGTCGTGAGTCCCAACCAACGGGCAACCACTGAATTTACTCCGTCACACCCTATCACTACCTGTTTCACCACAAAAGACAAAAAAAAAAAAAAAAAAAAAAAATCAGATCAAGACAAAAGTGAGGCGAGTTGATCTTTTTTATTTTATTTTATTTTTTAAAATTATGGAATTGTTATAGGATTCTTTGAAGACATTGGCCATTCTCTTATTGGAGATCATTAAGAAGATTAATGGGTTTTTTTATTATTTTATTATTTTTTTTTTATGTACGTTACCTTAGCCTTGATGATCGTTCCATTGTCTAGACTTATGATTGCAATGGAAGAAGAAACTTTATCATCCATTGTGACAGTTTGGATAGAGGTAAGTTTTGAAGAGAAACGAATGGTGCCAGGGGGCAATTCTCCCGCTAGTGTCTCCACTAGGGTTCTCCTATGCACTGGTGTGGGTCCATTGTTAGTCCTGCATCCAACATTTACCAAAAGATTCATGAACCTGAATTTATTTTCAAAGGTTGCAGGTTAACCTAATGAAGGGATGATCCTCTCATCCAATATAAAACAGCCATAAAACAAAATTCTTTACATTGAATCACCAGCAACATTTAAGACGTTTTCCCTTTCAGTTATGAAGAAAATGCAGGGCCTTTCTGAATGAAAGTAGGACATGGTTAATGATAGGAGAGAGAACTCACCCGTTAATCCCCATAAAAGATACCTGTTGAATAGCTCCAGTAGCAACATTTGTGACGTATCCCCTATCAAAAATTCCAGAATCAGTCAATGTGTTAGTGGGTATGAGAGAGAGAGAGAGAGATCTACGGTTGGGGGTTAATTACTTTTGGATAGGGGAATATATGGAGGTGAGTTTGTGAGCAACACCAAGAGCTTGGAGAGCAAGCCATGCATTAGGGAAGAGTGAAATAGATGCACCAGTGGTTCGAAGTACTGGAGATCTCTCCAATACCAACGATCCAATCCCAACCCTCTTTAGGGCCAACGCAGTTGCTAACCCTGCAATCCCTGCCCCAATTATCACTACCTCCTCGCTTATTTCCATCTCTTATCTCTGGATGATCTTGATTCAAAGAAACAAAGCAAAAAATTAAATATAAAAAACACAAAACCAACAATCAATTTCTGTGATGAAATGATCAGATGGGATTCAGATGATGAGGATGATTAATTTATAGAGGGGGCTGATCTTTTGGACTGCACTTTCTAGAATATCCATCGAGCTACCGACAAAAGGAATTTTGTTCCAAATAAAAGAGAGTACTTATACCAAAACCATTAAAAAAAAGAAATAAATTTCAGATGAATCCACATAAAACCAGACAATAGGAATATATTTCTCCATCGGATTGTCTGTATTGGTTCAGCTGGTCGACAATGACTTCCACGTCCAAAGCCAAAATGCATGGACACCATGATACCATCTGGAATGAGTAATGGGCAAGTATCGCTGAAAATAGCCGCCACTCATCTGCGACCAGGGTCTTGAGACGTAAGCACTGGTGCAAAATTAGCTGAAAAGTGCGACGGTTCCCGCACTGACCAGGAATTGAGCTATTTGAATCTTTTTTTCTCCCTTCATTTTTATTCCGTGTGCCTACTTTTCTATGAGATGAAAAAACCAAGAAGATTCTGATTTTAATATTTTAATTTTAAATTTTGATACAGGTACTTCTCCAATTTTCTGTAAGGATCCTCTCTCTGGCTGTTGCCTGATAGTGAGGTTCCTAGCTGCTCATAATGCATTAGAACATATGTCGATGTACTTTGAGCAGTCGAGATCTCATTGCTGTTTAGCCATACAGGTACACATCAAACTTTCTAAACAATTACAAAGATATCCCCTCAAATCAAAATAAATTATAAAAATATCTAGTCCATTAGTCATTTTCCGTTAATTAACGATGCAAAAAAAATGTTTAAATTTTATACCCAAAATATCCAAATGGTAAAATGAACGGACAAATTTACCCCCACTAACTATTAGAATTTCTTTCTCTTTCTCCCTCACTTCTTTCGGGACGTTCTTTTGTTCGAGAGAACCGCAACTTCGTTTCTCCTTTCTCATTAACATCTATTTAAGTCTAAACCTTACAAGATAAGTAATATGTCTACAAAATTTGAGCACCAACTAAAATTCCCATATGGAAGATATTTTGTATCTTGTACTTACTCTTAACTCATCCAATAGAGAAGAGGAAACAAGCAAATCAGGGGATACACAAGGGGGAACATGTCAATACAAAGGGAGTTGGATGCGTTTATTTGACTTCCCAATGCAAGATATGATGAATCCAAATAGTGTCTTATCTATCCAATGGTTGGAATTGTCAAATCATTTAAATCCATCCACAAATGAATCTTGGTAAACATCTTGCAATGCTATAAGAAAAGATGCGTCATAATTTGCCATATGATTGAATTGGCAACCAAACTTGACTTATGGTATCCTCGGAAATATACAATGATAAAATTTTATCTTAACCAAGTTGGTATCAGTTACATGATTCTTGCCCTCCAATCATAGTTGTTCGAGTTCATATTCACCACTTCACCTAGAGTTATCTTAGATTTTACACAGTTTTGGAAAAGTAGGAAGCATCATTCTTTCTTTCTGTAATCATGTTTCATCATCACCAACTAATCTAATTGGTTTTACATAGCTCTCTAGACCAACTCGGGGAGGAAATTTTAGGCAATTTCCCACGGTCGTAGTATATAGAGTCAAAAGATTATCATGTAAAGAAGTTTAAAGAAGATTATATCCCTAATGAGCTTCATCAACCATCCTGAGCCCCCTCCTTGCTGAGCCCTTCTAGAAAGATAAGACTTGGCTATTAATCCAACCACTCGCCATTTTCTCTCCTCAATATATCCCTTTATGGCTCCGACCACTTCCTCCGGCACGATTCCCCCGTTTCCCAGGAATGAATTCCCTATATATATGTCGGCTTAGGACGACGACATCTTCCAGTGCTGAACAGCCCCCTGACCAGGGTCAGGTGTCATCGGATGCATTATATTGCCTGCTATTGTAATGTTACCTCTGCATAAGTTTTTCAATAGAAGGTCCCACGGACACCGAAGTTCTAAAGGAGCACAAGTCAATGCAGGAAAATCAGAATATTTGACTACTTCTAAGTATTTTGGTGGGAAGTTTTGGCAAGTTTTCCATCACTTCCTTTTGGATCACCATGGGATCTCTTGGAATTTCATTACCTGAAATAATAAAAAATAAAAAATGCTTAGATATCTGATGTTTTGTGAGGAACACAATGAACATACATGATGCAATCAAGGCTCTAAAATCAGCCATCCATGATGTCTAAAATCGATGCTAGATCGGTGTACAAGTTGATGAACTTGATATGACACTGAGAGGGGGGGGGGTGAATCAGTGTCTGAAACTTTTTCCCTATAAATTCAATGCTGTCCAGAGCTGTTGGATACCTGATTTGTCAATACACACAATTGTATGCAAATCCACCTCGCTACCACTCAGTGGCCAGGTCTACCAGATTTGCACACCCATCCTGCAAACCATTCCACACACTCCAAAATATACCAGAAAAATAAACACACAGAACACAAGATATTACGTGGTTCACCACCACAGTATGTGATGGCTAATCCACGGAGTAATGCCCCACGGGCTCCGTACTTACTCAATACTCAACTTTTAGTCTCTTACAGGACAAAAACTGAGAGGGTGTAACAACACCAAAATTCAGGCATAAAGCCAGTGTCCAGCACCCACTGAACACACCACAACTAAAACAATTTTTGGGGCTTATAGAATTGCCCAACAATGAAACCCATAATCTAGATAGGTATTCTACTATTTTTCTTTCACCTATACTAGCATACAGTGCATAAAAATTATTTAAAAAGATAGGGAATGAGAAAATCTCACAACCAATAGTCTTGAATTACCAGCGATAATCTTTGATGCTCCACACTGCCTTTGAGAACCTCTGAACAGCCTTCAATGATAGTAAATCTTGAAACATCAATCTCGTCTTGATCATAGGCTTCCCATCTCCTTCAACATCACCATGAATGAGTAATACGCAGCATATCAACCTCTCTCAGGGTTTCAACAATCCATTGATGCACAGAGAATAGGTGGATAGCGATGAATCCCCTCACTGGAAACTCCAACAGGCAAAATCCCTCTTCTGTAGCTTCAAAACACACTTTTCAATTTTTTCCAGCCCTTTCATGACTTCCAACGGCGCCCAATAGATAGGGCATCGAAAAATATGAATGCTGCAATTTGAACGGACCGATTTGGAGCTCGGATGAAGAAGATATGGCAATTTGAAAATCAGCTAATCTCGGATAAGGAAAGAGAATCTTTCCTTATATAACCTACACCTGCGCCGCACCGTAGCCGAGCCGCGCCGCGCCGCTGTCACATTCTGATTGGTTTAGAGAGGAATCTAGGCCATCTGCCGTTGGATCTGAGAAGAAATGGCGGGATCTTTTGATGTCCGTCGGATCCGAACAAATCGCGTCAGCGAACCTCGGATCCCATATTAAGCGTAGGATCTGGATCAATGGTGCCGCGGCACCGTAGGAGCGTCACACTGGATCGCGGCTACACTTGCATGTACCGCGGTGCATGATTATAGGTTGCGTCTGGCCACTCACTAACAGCGCGATGGAATCTAACGCAGCCGACTCATATGTACACAATCCCGCATCTTTGTGGGCTGTCAGATGCGAATCTGAGAGGTGAGGATCAATCCTCGCCGCGGATCTTGGATCTCCTTCTCTTTTTCTTGACGAAAAAGCCCCTATACAACTTGTGAAATGCCGAAATTGCCCCTAAACAACTTATGAAATGACTTTTTCGAGCGATTCGACAGAAACTGCGATATCTCTCTCATCCGACGTCGGAATTGAGTGATTCAAGTTGCGTTGGAAAGCTAACTCGATGCTCTACATCTTTCCAATGCCGGATCTCCATGAACCTGTTGCGGGACCCACCAAAAATAGACCCAAAGTTAAAACTCTGTCAAACCTTGGAATTTGAACCCGAAACTTTGTGTGCATGCATGCCAAGTGCCGTGGGCTGCCGTGTTGGCATGTCACCTTGTCACCATACCTGTGGGTCCCACTCACATTTTTTCTCTCTCCTCTTTCTCTCTCTTCTGATTCTCTCTCTTCTTTCTCTCTCTTGAATTTCTCTCTTTAATTGCATGACGAACCACAAGACTACAACCGGTATCAATCTACAACTAGTATCAATCTCCCTCATCAGACTTGGTCCGAGTTGCCGACAATGACAATCCAAAGTGCAACAATCTCCCCCTTTGGAATTGTTGGCAACTCACTCTGTGCATAAATATTTCTCCCCCTTTGACAACAAGAACAAAGGGATATGCCACATAGAAGTGCCCACCGCATCTTCCCAATCCTATGGAAGCTCCAAAACATAAACTCAACACCATAGTAACACAAAAAAAAATACCAATAGACTCCCCCTGGGTCCTACATGGGGAGCAAAAAAAAATAGAACAAGCAAACACTGCTCCCCCTCACTCCAAGCTCCACAATGCTTGGGGAAGATAATCACTCCTAATTTCTGTCGCAAGTAATCAAACTGATCTCTGGGAAGTGGCTTTGTGAAAATATCTGCAATCCCTCTTCGTGGGAATGAACTGTTTCTTACTGTGCCAAGCCACCAAATTTCTTCCAAGATAAGAAGCACCGCCACTAGTGCTCTTCCTATCATCAACACATCCTGCCCAATCTGCATCTGAGTAAGAAGATAATTCCAGATCCTTGCCTTTTGCATACCAAAGACCATAGTCCATAGTCCCATTTAGATATCTGAAAATTCTTTTCACAGCTACAACGTGTGTCTCTTTTGGGCCAGCTTGATATCTAGCTACCATGCAAACAGACTGTAGAATATCTGGCCTTGTAGCAGTTAAGTAAAGTAGACTTCCAATCATTGACCTATACATAGTGTGGTCAACCCGATGGAGAGTCATCCTCTTTGCTTAGCTTACAACTTGTCATCATTGGAGTGCTCATTGGTGTACAGTCTTCCATTGTGAATTTCTTCAACATTTCCTTCACATATTTAGTCTGAGATAAAAAGAATCCATTCTTTAACTGGCTGATCTGCAGACCTAAAAAATAAGATAACTCTCCAATCATAGACATCTCAAACTCATCTTGCATTCTCTGAGCAAAGTTTTGATATAATTCATCATTTTGGCCTGCAAAGATGATATCATCTACATATACAACCACAACTGTCTGATTGCCATCCATAGATTTAACATATAAATTGCTATCAACCAAACCTTTCTTGAAACCCAACTTACAGAGATAAGTATCCAGTCTTGAATACCATGCTCTTGGTGCTTGCTTCATCCCATACAATGCTTTCTTCAGTTTACAAACAAGTGTAGGGTCCTCACTCAGTTGAAATCCATCTGGTTGCTCTATATACACCTCTTCTTCCAAGTCACCATTTAAGAAAGCTGACTTTACATCCATCTAATAAACTTTGAAGTTCTTGTGCACTGCAAAAGCAAGAAACATCCTGATGGCTTCCAACCTAGCCACAGGAGCAAACGTTTCTTCAAAATCAATGCCCTCAACCTGAGCATATCCTTTACAAACCAATCTGGCTTTGTTCCTTATAATTTTTCCATCTTCATTGAGTTTGTTCCTGTAGACCCATTTAGTACCAATAACATTCTTATCTATAGGCCTTGGCACCAATTCCCAAGTTCTATTTTTCTCTATTTGATCCAACTCTTCATTCATTGCTTTGAGCCAACTTGCATCTTCACATGC
>JAMYWD010001313.1:0-19269 GCA_028583415.1 Protea cynaroides
AGAGTGAGAGTGGGAAAAAGAAGAAGAAGAAGAAGGGAAGAGCTTGAGCACAAAGAACTCAACCTTAGCCATCCCTTTGGAGGTAAATGCAAAGAACTTCCTCCTTCTTCCTTGTGTTTATGACTAATAACTATGGTGGTTGAGCACCATTGATGGTGACCATCATTAATGACTTAGGAAACCTAGGTTTAGGTTTACCCAACTCATTAACGGAGTTATTGAAGGTGGGTTTCTTCCTTCCTCCTTGTGAGTGAATGAATGATATTACCTTGGTGGTTGAAGCTCCATTAATGGAGATGCTATCAATGACTAGATCTAGAGTTGTGTTTCACCAACTCTATTGGAGGAATTGTTGTTCCATAAATGGCTTCGATTATACCTAATAATGGTGGGAATTAGTTTCCCACCGACTAAAATGGAAATTATGAGGTAGGAAGCAAGTTTCCCAAACTTGAAAACCCTGCTCCGTTTGTGACTTGGTTCCTGAGTTTGTACCGGAGCCACGTACCGACAGAATAGCAATGTTGTTCTTTCGGTTAGCCTAGACTGTAATATTGCCGAGGTAAAGGTCTTGGCTAATTGATAATGAACTAATCGGAGTCTCGAACTTAAGGCACGTACCTCCACATTAGCCCTAACCATTCTACTGGTTACCAGTGGATCCGTTTGGTTCGGATTCTCTGGTTAGGCTTAACAGTTAAGCAGAGCCATTGTAGGATGACCGATTACCCAGCATTGCTTTTAAAAAAAGCTACTAAAAACTCAGGGTTTATAACAGTATGGGTGCCGGATAACCAACCAGATGGTCAAGCATCCACTCATTCTTTCGGTGCCATCTACTTAGAAAATACTCTAAGTGTTAACCGGTCTCACGTACCGGTGGAACCCTCTACCAGTTCCATCTGTCGATTTAGTCAATATTAGCCTATAAGCCTAGTAATGTGTAGGAAGACTATCATTTTGGTTCCTAGTATTCCGTGGGACCCATGCATGGACTCTGAGACTTGTCTCTGCCAGTTAAAAGTTATGAAATAAACCTAATGAAATCTTATATAATTAATTAGGTATTGAACAAGGGTGATCATTGAAGCCTTCTGTTTGGCTTCAGATATTGCTACACTAGTGGTGTAATCAAGTGAGGGGTCTAGTCCTTAGACATAGGACATTTTAATAACATGTCTACTTTCTTAGTAACATGCTTAGGTTGTTATTTATTTGTATATTTTTCATGATTGCTATGTATGAGCATGCATTTGTATTATAATAACTATGAATGTTGTTTGATTGTTTGAGTATGGTGGACGTGTGGAGTATGGAAGTATGATACATGGGTCACGATGTTGATGCTAGGCTCTAGCAGGAACATGGCGATCCATGGGATGGAGCGGGGTTCACCTTTAAAGTATAGTTTTATTTATAAATTAATGCGACCATGTATGATGGCTTGTATGACGCATAGGAATGTGGATGCACTAGTCATTTTGGATTGCAACCATGTATGGCGGTTCATGTAACTCATGGGAGTACAGGCACATAGAACACGTTGGAATGTAAACACGTTAGTGGTAGACACGGTGATCCATGGGAGTGGAGTCAAGGTTCTCTACTGGTGGATAGCACGATGGTTATGTCAACATGCTAGTAGGGGCACGGTGATCTATTGGAGTGGTGATCCGAGGACTTCTACTGGCGGGTAGCCAAATTAAAATGAATGAACGTAATAGACATAGGTAGTGTCATTCTCTGTTTCCTATGCCCCTTTAGTAGAGATAAAGATACTGGCATAGCTTTGTATTTTTGAAGGTTGGGCAACCCTAGGGGGAGTTAGTGACGTATTGGGCATACGGTAGCTGACGTATGTGAGGTCTATGGTGGGAGGTAATGAACCCTGTAAGGATGGGAGTCCCCAAGGGGGGGAGTTAGCTTGTAGAAGTGGTTTAATGGTCCAGGGTCATGTATTCAACTTCAACCTTTGCCCAGGATGTAAAAACACAAACCTGAGACCTAATATAAAATAAATTACATTCATAGCATTGGTTATTGTATGTGCATAGCATGTGATACTAGATTTCTCACTGAGCTGGGATGTGAGCTCACCCTCATGTCGACACTATTTTTCAGATCCTTCTGCAGGTGACTTATCTATTGCTGATTTTATAGAGTCTCCCTTGGCTAGTGTGATTACTGGCCCTGTGTAAGCACCCCATTTTTGCCATCCCCAGCCATGAACAAGAGTCTTGATGGGCATATTCAGAAGGGTTGCGGGTCAATTCAAGGTTTGGACGATAAGTGGTGATTTCAAAGCTGATGTTGGCGGGCCCTACAGCAAGGTCTTGAAAATACCTTCGAATTGATACCAGAATCATTCAATTCCGATATCAAACGAAGAAGATGTCGCGATTTTAGTCGGATTGAAATTGGCTTATTAAATCCAAGGGCTTTTCTGTAAATTATCATAAAATAAGGATTTATTGGGCAAATTATCGTGATTTAAATCGATCGGACTTCATTCGACCATATCTTGATCGTTCGACATCCAAATCCAACGATTCAAGCGTCACTGTGCTCCCTTGCCTGTCCTCTTCAAAGTGGACGTGAAGAATTTTCGGCGAAAGACGCCCGCGGGTCCCATGCAAAGTTGCCAGTAGGATTATCATCAAAACTCCAAGTCTCCATATTTTGTTCATCCGAAGTCCGAATCAGGTGATTCAAGTGCCATTGTGCTCCATTACCTGTCCTCTTCAAAGTGGACGTGAAGAATTTTTGGCGGAAGCCGTCAGCGGGTCCCATGCAAAGTTGTCGATTGGATTATCGTCAAAGCTTCAATTCTTCATATTTTGTTCGCTCGACGTCCGAATCGGACGATTCAAGCACCCAGTGTGCTCCTTTGTCCGTCCTCTTCAAAGTGGACGTGGAAAATCTGAGAGAGGCCATCGAAATTTTCATGCGGAATTGCAAGCTGAGAAGACTCATAATAGAGAGAGAGATCAACCCAGTCCATACTTACTCTGCCCAACCCAGCTCAAGCCCAATTTAGTCCAACCCCGTCGAACTCAACCAGTCCAGCCTTACCCAGCCTAGACCGGTCTGAACCGAGTCAAGTCAATCCATGTGCATTATATATATATATATATATGATTTTATATTATATAATATATATCTCTTATATATATTATAATATATGCTTATATATATTATATTATTTTATATATGAATTGGGTGGGATTTGAATCAATAACCAAGAGAGAGAGAGAGAGTGGAAAGAGAGAGAGAATGGGAAAAGAGAGGAAGGAGAAAACCGAACATATATTATATATGTTCGGTCAAAGAGAGAGAGAGAGGGAGAGAGAGAGAGGAAGAGAAAGAGAGAGAGAGAGAGAGAGAGAGAGAGAGAGAAAGAGAGAAAGAGACACGAGCAAAAAATAAAAAAAAAACAAAAAAATAGCAGAACAGGAGAAGGAGGTGCAGAACCACGCTGCCACCTCCTCCTTGAAGCCAAACCACTCCATCGCCCATGCCCGAACAGCACCACTTCACCGCCACCTCACCCCTATGCTGCCATAGAGCCGCCCAACCTCACCGCCACCTCCTCTTTCTTGGAGCCAAACCACTCCATCGCCCATGCCCGAACAGCACCACTTCACCGCCACCTCACCCCTATGCTGCCATAGAGCCGCCCAACCTCACCGCCACCTCCTCCTACCCATGCTGCCACCTACATCTTCTCCCTTACCCAGAACCATGCTGCTACAGTTCAGCAGCCATGCCCGCACACCCACTGCCACTCCACATCTGCCACAGAGCCGCCCAACCTCACTGCCCAGCCATGCCTCCATGCTGCCACCAACCCTTCCTCCTTGCTATAAAATCCCATCTCAACCGAATGAGAAAAGGGGGATTTTTTCTGGCGGGTTTTTGAGGTAGCAGATCATTTTTGGTCTGAACTACCTCTGAAAGAAAAAAAAAAAAAAAGAAGGGAGAGGGGAAAATCGGCAGTACCCGACCACCTCTGCTCCTCCTTCTCACCACCTACCTCACCTACGACACCACCCACAATCATCATCGATTCATCCCCGACCACCTCGCGACACCCTGCGACGATCTTCGTTTGCAACCCGACGACCCGGTAACGTTTCGTCACTCTCAACCATCGAAACAAAGATCAAGCCGGTCGGCCGCTTTTTCTCCCTCTCCTCGGTTGGCATAACAAAGATGTGTAAAGTATCTTGGTTAATTTTTTATTTTTATTTATTTGTTTATTTTATATTTTGTTCTTTATCACCGATATTTTTTGACATTTGAACCATCATGCCTATCTATGTTTATTGAGAACCATTTATGTTAATATTTCAACATGATGAAAATCAAACCTTTGATCATGGAATTTAATGCGACGGAAATTGATCCGATGTGCTTGTAAATTTTATGTGATGAAAAAATGATCCGACCATATGATGAGAATTTCATGAAATTGGTCCGACCATATAATGGGAATTTCATGAAATTGGTCCGACCATAGGTTTGGAATTATAATATGGGTGATCCAACCACATGATTTGATTTTTACGAGAGTTGATTGTGACCATATGATTAGAATTTTAATGATTTGATCATAGCCATTGATCTAAAATTTTGATGTGATTATAATTAATTTGAACCGTCAGATGATCTTTGGAAGTGATGTTAATCAATCTGAACGGTTGGATTGTGATCTTGACAATCTGAACCGTTAGATGGTCTTTGGAAGTGCTTTTAATCAATCTGAGCGGTTAGATTATCATGATGAACGATCTGGGCCGTTAGATTAACTTTGGGATTGATTTAAATGAATCTGAATGGTTGGATTACGATCTTAAGCGATTTGAACCGTTGGATTGTCATCGTAAGTGATTTTGGTGAATCTAAACCGTTAAATCTTGATCATGATTATTTTTGATGAATCTGAACGGTTAGATTATGATCATGAGTAATTTGAACCATTGGATTGTCATCATGGAAATTTTGAGTGATGTAAATTGTTGAATCTGGATCATAATTGATTTAGATGAATCTGAGCCATTGATTTCTTAGTTTGATCATGATAGGAGATCTAAGCCATAAATCATAGCTATTTTGATGAGATATGAGTCATTGATCACGATTATAACCTGATGTGAAATTTGAGCCGTTGATCTTGGCTGTTTTGATGAAATCTAAGTGTTGATCATGATCATCATTTTTTGAAGAGATATAACCGTTAGATTGAGGATTTGATATGGTCTGTGTTGTTATATCTATGCATCTATCATTTTCCCTTAATTATGCTGTCATATTATGCACTACCATGTTTGGAATGCTTACAATGTTAGCTTTGTGCACACTGCCATGCTGATCTGCTGATGTATGCTATGCTCGAATGATGTTTATGTCGGCAAGAACTTACTTTTCGCTACACCCTAGTCGAACTGCCGTGCATGTACACTGATAGAAGACACTCCTAGGTGTGGGGACGTGCATGTAGGCACCCACATTCATGGGAAGGGTAATAATGGAAAAATGATAAAAGTCTTAATCAAGAATCATGAAGCTTAGCCCAACAATTCTAAAATCAGGGTTGTAAGTGACAAGGGTAGTTTAGGACGATCCCTACCCCTCAGTTCATTTTCCCTAGGATGCAGAATCTAGATAGGTGTAATGTTGAATCCAACCGCAGATCATCTAGGATTATCATTCGGTCCGGCTGGACCGCCCATATTCTGACCCAAGTGGGTCACCCAATGAACAGTGCCTGTATTCGAACTACACGGATCCTGATTCTCAGGTCAATACCCTGAGATACGTAGGTAGTCTGGAAAACTCCCAGATACGGTTCCACACCTCAATCAATGTGCCCACAAACCTTACTCCCTGAGAGTACAATCATCACTCCCTGAGAGTACAAACCTTACTCCCTGAGAGTACAAACCCTACTCCCTGAGAGTACAAACCCTTACTCCCTGAGAGTACAAACCCTACTCCCTGAGAGTACAAACCTTACTCCCTGAGAGTACAAACCTTACTCCCTGAGAGTACAAACCTTACTCCCTGAGAGTACAAACAAACCTTACTCCCTGAGAGTACAACCCTACTCCCTGAGAGTACAAACCTCACTCCCTGAGAGTACAAACCTCACTCCCTGAGAGTACAAACCTTACTCCCTGAGAGTACAAACCTTACTCCCTGAGAGTACAAACATCACTCCCTGAGAGTACAAACCTCACTCCCTGAGAGTACAAACCTTACTACCTGAGAGTATACAAACCCTACTCCCTGAGAGTACAATCCTTACTCCCTGAGAGTACAAAACCTTACTCCCTGAGAGTACAATCATCACTCCCTGAGAGTACAAGCCTTACTCCCTGCGAGTACAAACCTTACTCCCTGAGAGTACAACCCTACTCCCTGAGAGTACAAACCCTACTCCCTGCGAGTACAAACCTCACTCCCTGAGAGTACAAACCTTACTCCCTGAGAGTACAAACCTTACTCCCTGAGAGTACAAATCCAACTCCCTCTATCATGAAGTCGTACTTGCGAGTACGCACCCTTAGCCTTGCGAGGCTCTATCTTGAAGTCGTGCTTGCGAGCACGCACCCCCCTTAGCCTTGCGAGGCTCTATCTTGAAGTCGTGCTTGCGAGTACGCACCTTAGTCTTGCGAGACTATCTTACACTCTACTCCCTGAGAGCCACACCCTACTCCCTGAGAGCCACACCCTACTCCCTGAGAGCCACACTCTACTCCCTGAGAGCCACACCCTACTCCCTGAGAGCCACACTCTACTCCCTGAGAGCCACACCCTACTCCCTGAGAGCCACACTCTACTCCCTGAGAGACACACCTTACTCCCTGAGAGTACAACCCATGAAACGAACTACGTTGTACCTGATTTCCAGGACCTCTGGAATACGTAGGCAACTTGGAGGACTCTCCAAGTACGGTACCTCATCTTAGTATCCTTAGGTTCCCCATATCCATATCCATATCCGTATCCATATCCTCGTTCACTTCGATCCATTTAGGCTATCTCTAGATTCAATCTCAATCATCATCAAGCATAAACTTCAACTTGAATAAATTGAATCTAAGAAAGCTTAATCATAATCCACATCCATAAACCTTAACCACTTTCTGTTTCGAACTACGTTTTTGGACTTGATTTCCAGGATTGGAATACGTAGGCAATTTGAGACGTTTTGGACATCTCAGATTCAGTCCATCACCGAACCAATTGGTTCGGTTCATTGTATATTATTTTATTTATTTTCTTACTTTGAGAACATGTTTTGGCTGAACTTAAGCTAGAAGAACTCAGTAACTTGGCATAGGATCCCCCATGAGCCCTAGTCATCATCCATTGACCATGAACAGTCAGAACCATAAAGTCTAAGGAAAGTAGAATCACATAGGAGGCCGATTTTCGAATCGGGCAGTTTTGGGTGCCTAACACCTTCCCAAACTGTACTTTGAACGCTTACCCGTTCTCTGTTGGACCAAAGCTGATACATTGGGTCATGAGTTAATAGAAATCTTATCTCAGGATGAGGCTACATTTTAGGTCCTAGACCTTAATCTAGGTGGCGACTCCAAATCATTCACCGTCCATTCAGCGTGGGTGGACATTTGTCCTCACAGTGGCGACTCCGCTGGGGATTCCACGTTCAGACTCCTGATTCACTTTTCTTACATTGATTGACTGACATTGGATGCTAGATCTAGGGCTACTATATTTATGATTGTACATATTGTTTTGGGGGATTTGGGTTCAGTCACACATCGTGCTATTAGCCGACCCGGGTCCTCATGAATATGGGATCGCCCACTAGGTGAAAAGCACAACCTTGACACGTACCTTGTAAAAGTCTCGACTGTGGAGAGCCTCTGACGTTTATTTCTCGGGTCCGCCCGGGGAGGCGTTATACTTCTCTAGGTCGTTTGATATTTTGCAAAATGGTATATCAAAAGGAATCGAGGGGCCCATGATTCACCGTGTAGACGGGAATAGGTCCACTCCTCCTCGTCAAGGTAGCCTTTGCCGGTCCTAACCCAGAATGAGCCACATGCGTGTTATTTTTGGTCCATCCCTGAACCGACTATGTAAATTCCAACTCGATTACGACATCTGTGCCTATGACGTCGAAGTTCTGCCCGTTTTGATTCTCGATTTATCAACATGTTTGGATTCACACTTGAGGATTCAATGTGTCGAACCTTTCATTGTTGATACATCAAGTCTTAAAAACGATCGGAAAATCTCTATCGTGGCATGGATATTACGATCGAATGGGAGTTTACCAGTTTGTTCAGTCATGAACCGCCTTTGCTAACTTATCCCTTATGAAAGTTTAAGGACGAGCATATTTGTTTCAATTTCTTTGTTTTTGATAAACCAAGTGGTTGGGCCTTGTCACCCCAATGACCCGTTTTGGGTCAAGAGGCTCAAATCCGATCACATGGTCATTCAAAGCAACTAAATTGGTACAGATAATGTTTGTTTAAGGGGTTTCATAAGAGAGCTAACATTTGTATGGTTGAGTCAGCTCTGTTTGTGTATGTTAATTCCTTTCTGTCCTATCTCCATTCCAAGAGTCTTAACACTTGTCAGCTTTGGCCTGTCCCGATATCTACTTAAAGGTTAACCTAAACCATAACCATTTCTACTCTGTAGGACTGGGATTCCATCATTGTGAAATTGTTTAGAGTGTTTGCACCTGAACCTATTGGCCCTACCTTGTCCATACCAGTTGAAGCAATGGGTGACGGACCAAATCAGGTTCCAAGAGCTACAGATGCCAGAATTGAGAGGATAGTTGATATCATAGAAGTGATGGTTACCATGATTCAGAACCTACAGATGCAATTGCAAGTCCAAGCGTCAACCATTGAGAGAATGAATTTGGTACACCTACAAGGATTGAGTACCTCTAAGCAAGTTGTGCCACAGTGTTTCTCAGAACCTGTATTAGAAGACACAGAGGAGATTGTGTATCAGAAACCTTTGATCATTCAAAAAGCTCCCACATTCCGAAAGCTGAATGAGGAGGATGTCCCTTCCAGGGGTAGACGGAACAGATCAGATGAATTGCTAAGAGCTATGAAGGCCTGGGATGATCAGATAATCTGCCAAAGAGCTTTCCCTCCTAGAAGGAATCAGTCAATGGCACAAACTGCCAACATTAATGCTAATCCATCGATCTCAAGGAATCAGAACCACACTCCTGCTCCGCAAAGGTTGGAAAATAGAAGGCAGTTTATAGATTTGGGCATGACCAAAAATAGGGCTCTGAAAGTATCGGTACAGGCTGGAAAATTGAAGGTACTCACACCTCATCCTCTGCCATGTCCACTTCCACTGAAGTTTCGAATGGATCTATTCTGCAAATATCATAACCAACATGGTCACCATACTAAAAATTGTAACGCTCTGAGGCATGCTATACAAGACCTGATAGATGCAGGAGAAATTGAGATCTGAGCTAGACAGAAATCAATGGAAAATGGTCCTCCCCTTCCCCATCACACAGTCAATGAGGGGAGGCATGGGTTCCAACCGAGACAGTCCAAGCTGAAATAGAGGGAAGCGTCACATCTGGTGACGAAATAAACAAGGTCTCAATCCAAGAAGTGCGGCTTGGGCAGGGGGTATACTTTTCAGAAGTCTCTCAGTACAAGGTGATGATGGGGCAGAATGATAAGGGATCAAAAGGGAATGCAGCCCAAGATATCAATCTCAGAGGATTCCAAGTCAACAGCAACATCATGGCAATCACAGAATCAAATCCCTCAGGTTTAGACTGGGGTATGTCCCTACCAACCAAGATCTGAAACTGATAGAGGAGAAGCAGAGGAGAGAAAATGATGCATTTTGAAAGCTCGAGAGGAAAGGTCCAACAAAGGCAGCAGACAAGAGTCACAGAAGATGGCAACCAAATGAGGACGGATGAACCGGTCTATCAAGCACAGTTGGCAGCATAGATGAGGATGAGCAGATCACTCCATACTTGAATACACTCAATGGGAACTTCGTCAAAGAATGAGAGGACATTGCATTTACGTGGTTTCTCTGAACCATGGCTGGATAGAAACCTCCAAAGACAAGAACCCGATTTTTGAGTTTTTTCTTCGACTGCACCATTGGCTAGATAGAGATGGAAGAAATCAAGATTCGAAGGCTGAGCAAGGAACAAAAGTCATAAACAAAGGTGATCGACATCGACGAGGACCAAGTTCTAATGCTCACTGGGGAAGACCAAGATGGAGATCCTGATCCACAACAATTCATACTCCCTATCAATGGAATGATCCCCAAACTGAAGTTTCTTTTATGTTTTGTTTACCCAAAGAGTTTGTCATGTAATCACTATAGTATGGCCATGTCTGGGCCCAAAGTCTACGAGTCCTTAAATAAGTTGAATCTTTTGATAGTGTTGACTCCGTTCCATTTGGAACCTCCTCTTATGTACCCCTGTTTCCAAGCGTTAACAAAGAAATTTTTTTTTCAATTTTGCTGTGTCTACTTCTCCCAATCTCTCATTTTCTAACTCTAACTTTGATGATGATAAGAATAATGAACCATATCCTAAAATTTTGCAATCCATCAAAGCCTCGGAAGAGAAGAAAGCCCAACCTGCCAGCAAGGATTTCAAGATGATCAATCTCGGCACGGAGGAGCAATTACAAGAAATCAAGATTGGTATAACCTTGACAGGAGAGGAGATACCCCATTTGACAGAATATTGAAGGGATTCCAAGAGGAATTTGCATGGTCTTATGAAGATATGACAAGCATAAACCCAGAAGTGGTACAGCACAAGATACCCTTGATCCCTAAGGTAAAGCTGCATAAACAGAAGTTGAGTTGGTTGAGACCTGAGCAGACTTTAAAGACTGAGTAAGATGTCATGAAGCAGTTCAATGTCAGATTCTTGGAAGTATCAAAATACCCAGAATGGTTGGCCAATGAAGTTACTATGCATAAGAAGGATGGCTGATTGAGAGCATGTGTTGATTACAAGAATTTGAACAAGGCTAGTCCTAATGATGATTTTTTCATTGCCAAAGGTAGATATCCTAGTCGATGACACAGTCAACCATAGAAGGCGTGGAGCTGGGGTATGACTAATAGATCCAAAAGGGGACTTCGTGCCATTCTCGCTTTGATTAGAATTCAAGTGTACAAGCAGTACTGCGGAGTACGGAGCTTGCATTACAAAACTTAGAGCAGCCCTTACGATCAACATCAAGAAGTTGAAGGTTTGTGAGAACTCGTCCGTCATTGTCTACCAAGTCAGAAGGGATTGAAAAAAAAAAAAAAAAAAAAAAAAAAACCAAACATGAAGAAATTGATACCGTATCAGCGATATACAATCAATTTGGCTCAAGTGTTTAAAAAGATCAAGTTTGACTATTCTCCAAGGGACACAAAAAAAAAAAAAAAAATATACGCCGATGCATTGGCCACTTTGGCTTCAATGATCGGTGATGATCTTGTCGAATGCACAAGGCCCTCGGTGATTGAAAGAAGAAGACAGCCAACATATGTAGAAGTCAATGCACTGATAGTGGATGGTAGACCTTGGCTTGCACTCATAGTAGACTTCATTGGAGAAGGCATATACCCTGCAGAAGCAACAACAAGAGAAAAGAAGTCATTAAAATGATATGCTATGTAGCTTATCCTTTGTGAAGATATCCTTCATAAGAGATCCAATGATGGGGTATAATTGGACTTTGTCGACGAAGAGCAAGCATAAACCCTCACTGAGCAGATACATCAAAGAGTCTGTGGGCCTCATACTGGATGCCTGGATGCTTGCAAAGAAGATTCTGAGAATGAGATATTATTGGAATACAAAGGAAGCAGACTGCGCGGAATTTGTGAAGAAGTGTCACAAATGCCAAATCTTTGCCAATCTGATACATATACCACCTACAGAATTACATACTCTCAATTCGCCATGGCCATTTTCAACTTGGGGTATAGATGTGATCAGAAAGATTCACCCAAAGGCGTCAACCGGGCATGAGTTCATTTTAGTAGCCATCGACTACTTTACCAAGTGGGTGGAGGCTCAATCATACGCCAAGCTCACCGCCAATAAGGTAGCCAAGTTCCTTCAAGAGCACATCATCTGTCGGCACGGGATGCCTCACGCTCTAATCTCATATCAGGGTCAACATTTCAGAGGAAAGGTACAAGAATTGTGTGAGAATTTTAGTATCCAAAGGCACCGTTCTTCCCCTTACCGGCCACAAACTAATGGAGCAGTAGAGGCCGCTAATAAGAACATCAAGATCATCCTCCAGAAAATGGCAGAGACATACACTGACTGGGCAGATAAGTTACCATATGCATTATGGGCCTACAGAACTTCTATAAGGACCTCTACTGGAGTCACACCATATTCTCTGGTATATGGTATGGAGGTAGTACCCCCGGTAGAAATGGAAGTACCATCCTTGAGGATCCTAATGGATTCCCAGATCCCTGAGGCTGAATGGCTTCGATCCCGTTATGAAGAGTTGAGTCTCATTGACGAAAGAAGGATGAAAGCAGCTGATAATGCAAAGAAATAGCAACAAAGAATGGCCGTTACTTTCAACAAGAAGGTCAGATTTCATCACCTGACGTTAGGAGATCTTGTATTAAAGGAACAAAGAGCGCATATCCATGACCCTAGGGGTAAGTTTCGTCCGAATTGGAGCGGGCCATTCATAGTGAAGGAAAGGCAGTTCGACTGATAGATCTGGACGGTGAAGAGCTACAATATCTGACCAACCTCGATCATTTGAAGCGGTATCATGTTTGACCTCTTCACCCTCCAAAAAAAAAAAAAAAAAAAAAAAAGAGGAGGGTGCAGTTGGTTACGAAAGTCGGGTGCAGTTGGTCACGAAAGTCGACCGTTTTGGATGAACTTCACGACATGTTTGGGCTGGATTCTCTAAAGAGGTTATTACACCCCACCACTCAGGATTGGTTTCATCATCTTGTCATTATTAAAGGAAGAATTTCCCGCTTTCTGGCTGAACTCTTTCATCCGTTCATCTATCCAACGGATTTCCCAAGAGTCGCATATTGAGCCCATCTTTCATATCTCTTGATATCAACCCTAGTGGGCGTGTCATTCCGAAAAAAAATTATAATCTGGCTGGAACTCTTATCTGTCGTTCATTACATTCAACGGCGTCCAAAGGTTCCAAAGAGCCCTTCATTCTATAAGCCCATAAAGTGGTATCTCCTCGAAGAGATCGACCGTTCCATATAAACAACCAAAAGATCCTCCTGATGGGAATCTCATCTGGATAGCTTCATATCAGCCAAATTTGGCCTTCATTTCTCTCACCTGACTTGTGACTTAGAAACTTAGGTCCAGACAAGGTCATACATATACACACATTTCATGCACAACTCACTAAGGTTTTCAATGTGTCTATAAGGTAAGAAAGTTCCAATGATTCCCCTACCCATTCTGTTGTGAATAAAAATTTCTCTAAGTCGTTCCAGTGAGTGTTTAAGAACTTCTACTCATCAGATAGAATGGCCATGGTGGATAAGGCATCGAGGGAGTGGAGTTGGCATAAAGAACTTGCTGAAGATAATTTTTTCTAAGGGAGGTCCACTGGTATGCTTTCTCCAAATGGTGATAATAAAGTATGTGCCCAAGTTTGTCAAAAGTGGCTATTCGGTGCAGAGGTACAAATGGCCCACATGTTCAAGAAGGTTTCGTCTGTCTCCGTTATGAGTGGCAAAAATGTGCTTCTTTTATCTTTACCCTCAATTGATACAATCTCGGATAAAGAGGGGTATCTGTAAGCACCCCATTTTTGCCATCCCCAGCCATGAACAAGAGTCTTGATGGGCATATTCAGAAGGGTTGCGGGTCAATTCAAGGTTTGGACGATAAGTGGTGATTTCAAAGCTGATGTTGGCGGGCCCTACAGCAAGGTCTTGAAAATACCTTCGAATTGATACCAGAATCATTCAATTCCGATATCAAACGAAGAAGATGTCGCGATTTTAGTCGGATTGAAATTGGCTTATTAAATCCAAGGGCTTTTCTGTAAATTATCATAAAATAAGGATTTATTGGGCAAATTATCGTGATTTAAATCGATCGGACTTCATTCGACCATATCTTGATCGTTCGACATCCAAATCCAACGATTCAAGCGTCACTGTGCTCCCTTGCCTGTCCTCTTCAAAGTGGACGTGAAGAATTTTTCGCGAAAGCGCCCGCGGGTCCCATGCAAAGTTGTCGATTGGATTATCATCAAAACTCCAAGTCTCCATATTTTGTTCATCCGAAGTCCGAATCAGGTGATTCAAGTGCCATTGTGCTCCATTACCTGTCCTCTTCAAAGTGGACGTGAAGAATTTTTGGCGGAAGCCGTCAGCGGGTCCCATGCAAAGTTGTCGATTGGATTATCGTCAAAGCTTCAATTCTTCATATTTTGTTCGTCTGACGTCCGAATCAGACGATTCAAGCACCAGTGTGCTCCTTTGTCCGTCCTCTTCAAAGTGGACGTGGAAAATCTGAGAGAGGCCATCGAAATTTTCATGCGGAATTGCAAGCTGAGAAGACTCATAATAGAGAGAGAGATCAACCCAAGTCCATACTTACTCGCCCAACCCAGCTCAAGCCCAATTTAGTCCAACCCCCGTCGAACTCAACCAGTCCAGCCTTACCCGAGCCCTAGACCGGTCCGAACCGAGTCAAGTCAATCCATGTGCATTATATATATATATATATATATATATGATTTTATATTATATAATATATATCTCTTATATATATTATAATATATGCTTATATATATTATATTATTTTATATATGAATTGGGTGGGATTTGAATCAATAACCAAGAGAGAGAGAGAGAGTGGAAAGAGAGAGAGAATGGGAAAAGAGAGGAAGGAGAAAACCGAACATATATTATATATGTTCGGTCAAAGAGAGAGAGAGAGGGAGAGAGAGAGAGGAAGAGAAAGAGAGAGAGAGAGAGAGAGAGAGAGAGAGAGAAAGAGAGAAAGAGACACGAGCAAAAAATAAAAAAAAAAACAAAAAAAACAGCAGAACAGGAGAAGGAGGTGCAGAACCACGCTGCCACCTCCTCCTTGGAGCCAAACCACTCCATCGCCCATGCCCGAACAGCACCACTTCACCGCCACCTCACCCCTATGCTGCCATAGAGCCGCCCAACCTCACCGCCACCTCCTCCTTCTTGGAGCCAAACCACTCCATCGCCCATGCCCGAACAGCACCACTTCACCGCCACCTCACCCCTATGCTGCCATAGAGCCGCCCAACCTCACCGCCACCTCCTCCTACCCATGCTGCCACCTACATCTTCTCCCTTACCCAGAACCATGCTGCTACAGTTCAGCAGCCATGCCCGCACACCCATTGCCACTCCACATCCGCCACGAGCCGCCCAACCTCACTGCCCAGCCATGCCTCCATGCTGCCACCAACCCTTCCTCCTTGCTATAAAATCCCATCTCAACCGAATGAGAAGAGAGGGATTTTTTCTGGCGGGTTTTTGAGGTAGCAGATCATTTTTGGTCTGAACTACCTCTGAAAGAAAAAAAAAAAAAAAAAAGAAGGGAGAGGGAAAATCGGCAAGTACCCGACCACCTCTCGCTCCTCCTTCTCACCACCTACCTCACCTACGACACCACCCACAATCATCATCGATTCATCCCCGACCACCTCGCGACACCCTGCGACGATCTTCGTTGGCAACCCGACGACCCGGTAACGTTTCGTCACTCTCAACCATCGAAACAGCATCAAGCCAGGTCGGCCGTTTTTTCTCCCTCTCCTCAGTTGGCATAACAGCATGTAACAGTATCTTGGTTAATTTTTTATTTTTATTTATTTGTTTATTTTATATTTTGTTCTTTATCACCGATATTTTTTGACATTTGAACCATCATGCCTATCTATGTTTATTGAGAACCATTTATGTTAATATTTCAACATGATGAAAATCAAACCTTTGATCATGGAATTTAATGCGACGGAAATTGATCCGATGTGCTTGTAAATTTTATGTGATGAAAAAATGATCCGACCATATGATGAGAATTTCATGAAATTGGTCCGACCATATAATGGGAATTTCATGAAATTGGTCCGACCATAGGTTTGGAATTATAATATGGGTGATCCAACCACATGATTTGATTTTTACGAGAGTTGATTGTGACCATATGATTAGAATTTTAATGATTTGATCATAGCCATTGATCTAAAATTTTGATGTGATTATAATTAATTTGAACCGTCAGATGATCTTTGGAAGTGATGTTAATCAATTTGAACGGTTGGATTGTGATCTTGACAATCTGAACCGTTAGATGGTCTTTGGAAGTGCTTTTAATCAATCTGAGCGGTTAGATTATCATGATGAACGATCTGGGCCGTTAGATTATCTTTGGGATTGATTTAAATGAATCTGAATGGTTGGATTACGATCTTAAGCGATTTGAACCGTTGGATTGTCATCGTAAGTGATTTTGGTGAATCTAAACCGTTAAATCTTGATCATGATTATTTTTGATGAATCTGAACGGTTAGATTATGATCATGAGTAATTTGAACCATTGGATTGTCATCATGGAAATTTTGAGTGATGTAAATTGTTGAATCTGGATCATAATTGATTTAGATGAATCTGAGCCATTGATTTCTTAGTTTGATCATGATAGGAGATCTAAGCCATAAATCATAGCTATTTTGATGAGATATGAGTCATTGATCACGATTATAACCTGATGTGAAATTTGAGCCGTTGATCTTGGCTGTTTTGATGAAATCTAAGTGTTGATCATGATCATCATTTTTTGATGAGATATAACCGTTAGATTGAGGATTTGATATGGTCTGTGTTGTTATATCTATGCATCTATCATTTTCCCTTAATTATGCTGTCATATTATGCACTACCATGTTTGGAATGCTTACAATGTTAGCTTTGTGCACACTGCCATGCTGATCTGCTGATGTATGCTATGCTCGAATGATGTTTATGTCGGCAAGAACTTACTTTTCGCTACACCCTAGTCGAACTGCCATGCATGTACACTGATAGAAGACACTCCTAGGTGTGGGGACGTGCATGTAGGCACCCACATTCATGGGAAGGGTAATAATGGAAAAATGATAAAAGTCTTAATCAAGAATCATGAAGCTTAGCCCAACAATTCTAAAATCAGGGTTGTAAGTGACAAGGGTAGTTTAGGACGATCCCTACCCCTCAGTTCATTTTCCCTAGGATGCAGAATCTAGATAGGTGTAATGTTGAATCCAACCGCAGATCATCTAGGATTATCATTCGGTCCGGCTGGACCGCCCATATTCTGACCCAAGTGGGTCACCCAATGAACAGTGCCTGTATTCGAACTACACGGATCCTGATTCTCAGGTCAATACCCTGAGATACGTAGGTAGTCTGGAAAACTCCCAGATACGGTTCCACACCTCAATCAATGTGCCCACAAACCTTACTCCCTGAGAGTACAATCATCACTCCCTGAGAGTACAAACCTTACTCCCTGAGAGTACAAACCCTACTCCCTGAGAGTACAAATCCCTTACTCCCGAGAGTACAAACCCTACTCCCTGAGAGTACAAACCTTACTCCCTGAGAGTACAAACCTTACTCCCTGAGAGTACAAAACCTTACTCCCCGAGAGTACAAACAAACCTTACTCCCCGAGAGTACAAACCCTACTCCCTGAGAGTACAAACCTCACTCCCCGAGAGTACAAACCTCACTCCCTGAGAGTACAAACCTTACTCCCTGAGAGTACAAACCTTACTCCCTGAGAGTACAAACATCACTCCCTGAGAGTACAAACCTCACTCCCTGAGAGTACAAACCTTACTACCTGAGAGTATACAAACCCTACTCCCTGAGAGTACAATCCTTACTCCCGAGAGTACAAAACCTTACTCCCCGAGAGTACAATCATCACTCCCTGAGAGTACAAGCCTTACTCCCCGCGAGTACAAACCTTACTCCCGAGAGTACAACCCTACTCCCTGAGAGTACAAACCCTACTCCCTGCGAGTACAAACCTTACTCCCTGAGAGTACAAACCTTACTCCCTGAGAGTACAAACCTTACTCCCCGAGAGTACAAATCCAACTCCCTCTATCTTGAAGTCGTGCTTGCGAGCATGCACCCCCTTAGCCTTGCGAGGCTCTATATTGAAGTCGTGCTTGCGAGCACGCACCCCTTAGCCTTGCGAGGCTCTATCTTGAAGTCGTGCTTGCGAGTACGCACCTTAGTCTTGCGAGACTATCTTACACTCTACTCCCTGAGAGCCACACCCTACTCCCTGAGAGCCACACCCTACTCCCTGAGAGCCACACTCTACTTCCTGAGAGCCACACCCTACTCCCTGAGAGCCACACTCTACTCCCTGAGAGCCACACCCTACTCCCTGAGAGCCACACTCTACTCCCTGAGAGACACACCTTACTCCCTGAGAGTACAACCCATGAAACGAACTACGTTGTACCTGATTTCCAGGACCTCTGGAATACGTAGGCAACTTGGAGGACTCTCCAAGTACGGTACCTCATCTTAGTATCCTTAGGTTCCCCATATCCATATCCATATCCGTATCCATATCCTCGTTCACTTCGATCCATTTAGGCTATCTCTAGATTCAATCTCAATCATCATCAAGCATAAACTTCAACTTGAATAAATTGAATCTAAGAAAGCTTAATCATAATCCACATCCATAAACCTTAACCACTTTCGTTTTTCGAACTACGTTTTTGGACTTGATTTCCGGGATTGGAATACGTGAGGCAATTTGAGACGTTTTGGACATCTCGATTCAGTCCATCACCGAACCAATTGGTTCGGTTCATTGTATATTATTTTATTTATTTTCTTACTTTGAGAACATGTTTTGGCTGAACTTAAGCTAGAAGAACTCAGTAACTTGGCATAGGATCCCCCATGAGCCCTAGTCATCATCCATTGACCATGAACAGTCAGAACCATAAAGTCTAAGGAAAGTAGAATCACATAGGAGGCCGATTTTCGAATCGGGCAGTTTTGGGTGCCTAACACCTTCCCAAAACTGTACTTTGAACGCTTACCCGTTCTCTGTTGGACCAAAGCCGATACATTGGGTCATGAGTTAATAGAAATCTTATCTCGGGATGAGGCTACATTTTAGGTCCTAGACCTTAATCTAGGTGGCGACTCCAAATCATTCACCGTCCATTC